>JAJOOH010005110.1:0-36775 GCA_029582605.1 Solanum gracilifrons
CATCTTAGAGTAGTTCTTCAAACTCTCACAGATAGAGAGTTGTGTGCCAACTTTTCCAAGTGTGAGTTTTGGATTGAGTTCGGGGAATTCTTAGTCCAAAGAGTAAGGGAAAGTGATATCCCAAAGACATCATTTAGGACCCGCTATGGTCATTATGAATTTCTTGTAATGTCTTTTTGTTTAACCAATGCTCCTGCAACGTACATGGATATTATGAACATAATAGTTAAGCCATATATTGACATGTTTATTGATGACATTCTAATTTATTCAAGGAATACATAGGATCATGCTAGTCATCTTAGAGTAGTTCTTCAAACTCTCACAGATAGAGAGTTGTGTGCCAACTTTTCCAAGTGTGAGTTTTGGATTGAGTTCGGGGAATTCTTAGTCCAAAGAGTAAGGGAAAGTGATATCCCAAAGACATCATTTAGGACCCGCTATGGTCATTATGAATTTCTTGTAATGTCTTTTTGTTTAACCAATGCTCCTGCAACGTACATGGATATTATGAACATAATAGTTAAGCCATATATTGACATGTTTATTGATGACATTCTAATTTATTCAAGGAATACATAGGATCATGCTAGTCATCTTAGAGTAGTTCTTCAAACTCTCACAGATAGAGAGTTGTGTGCCAACTTTTCCAAGTGTGAGTTTTGGATTGAGTTCGGGGAATTCTTAGTCCACATTGTTTCTGGTGAAGTGATCGGACTTGACACTCTGATGATTGAAGTAGTGTAGAATTGACCTAGACCCTTGTCTACAACTGATATAAGGAGTTTCTTGGGTTTGGCTGGTTACTATATGACGTTTGTCGAGGGGCTTTCATTAATTTCGTCTCCATTGACAAAGTTGAATGAGAAGACAGTAAAGTTTCAATTGTCTGAAGATTGTGAGAAAAACTTTCAGGAATTTTAAAACTTGTTAACTACTGCCCCATTATTGACCATACCATAGGGTACACGAGGATTCGTTGTGTACTTTGATGCGTCCAAAGTTGGACTTGGTTGTGTATTGATGCACAATGGCAAAGTTAAAAGATATGCCTCCAGACAAATTAAGATTCACTAGAAGAATTACCCGACTCATGATCTACAGTTGGCTGGTGTAGTGTTTTCTTTAAATATATTGCATCAATATCTCTGTGGTGTTCATATAGATGTGTTCACCGATTGCAAGAGTCTTTAGTTTGTATTTAGTCAGAAAGAGCTTAATCTCAGACAGAGGAGGTGGTTAGAGTTACTCAAGGATTATGACATAAGTATTCTCTACCACCCAGGTAAGGCTAATGTTGTTGCCGATGCTTTGAGCAGGTTATCTGTGGGAAGTACTGCCCATTTTGAGGAAGGCAAGAAGGAATTAGCAAAACATGTTCACAGGCTTGCACGATTAGAAGTCCGGTTATTGGATTCCAATGAAGGTGGAATGGTGTTGATGAATGGGGATGAATCATCCCGGTTCCACAAAGATGTAACGTGACTTGAGAAAAGTCTATTGGTGGAGTAGTATGAAGATGTGTATTGCAGAGTTCGTTTCTAAGTGCAAAATTGCAAACAAGTCAAGGTAGAGCACAAAAGGCCCGGTGGTATGGCTCAGAACATAGATCTTATAGAATGGAAGAGGGAGAAGATAAATATGAATTTCATTACTGGGTTGTCACGATCTCGTCGGCAGCATATGATCTAAATTCTAACTCTTCTTAAGATTACTCAAGTCTATTTATTTACCAAATGGGTCGGTTATTAATTCTCAAAACCACTCCCAAGGAACACGTCTCACAAGATAGCCCTTACTATGGAGCATCATAGGCAACCACATATGAAAATGTAGACCCCAGATCAAATAAAGTCTAAGCACACTGATGGGAGATGGAGATTGCATTTGTGATAACCTGATCTGATGTCTCTACTTTTAGCCTCCCCGTGAAGTCATAGATATGGCCGCGTCTATCTTGACCAATTGCTCTTCATGCTTGATGAGCACCTCTAATACTCTAGGGACAACCCCTAGTACCCTAAAATAGAGCTCTGGGTGACCTTGTTGGCTCGTCTAACTCTGTTGACTCGACTGACCCTTCCTCCTACAATGATTGGTCGTAGGAAACTCTCGAACAAAGTGAAACACTACACCACACTCGTAGAAATCTCTACCAGTAGTACCCCTCTGAGACCACTCGACTGAACCTGATAGACCACAACAACGTAAATACCATAAATGTACACCCTGAGAAGCCTCAACAAATGTCTGAACCATTTGACCACTAGAACCTGCAATGCTACCATCTATAATCTATAGAGTTGCCTAAACTGGCCTAGCGGGCTAAAACGATTGTGGGTAGCCTTTGCTTGGGAAGCCCCTACCACCGGATTAAGCACACTGAAACCATTCTTACAGTGGGGCCTTTTGTGGGTTCCTACATTAGCGTCACCATGAATCCCTCAATTGTGTGTGCATGGTCAATAATCGGAAGGAAAGAGCAACTCGATGCCATCATCTACTATGCAGCCATCCACATCGGACATGAGAGTCCTCAGACAAACCTAGACACCCTCTCATCCTTTGTTGGCATCAACATAGATGTATGTCTAGCAGACTCATGGAACTGTGCCTCATTTTCTACAACTATAACGTGATCCCTCAGTAAAGTCTCTAAAGTTATCTCGCAACTGCTCCCTCAAGCTATGAGGTACATATTTTTCAAGAAAGCCTCAAAGAAATAAGTCCAACTCATCAAAGATGGCCTGGCTAGTCTGCACTAAATATAAGATATTCGCCACTACATTACCGACCCATCAAACTGGAAGGTGGTATAATCAAACCTGTGAGACTCCACTAGTCCGAGGTTATGCAACCTCTCCTAATAACTGAGCAAGAACTCATTAGCATCCTCACCTACAGTACTAGAGAACCTAGGATGACCCAACCTGATGAATCATCCCAACATCTTATGCTCCGTAGACGACACAGTTAGCCTAAGTGCCATAGATGGAGAAAAGCTCAGAACTGGCTAAGCCACTAAAGAAAGGGCCACAATATCATAATATGTCGTTGGGATCTACATACCCTATGTACCTATTAGGGCTGAAGTTTGTGCCTCATCTCTGACCTGGTATCCAGCTAAATTGCTACACATAATACCCTTATGTGATATGCCTTAGTTGAATTAGAGGATCCTAGCAAAAGTATCCTGAAATATTGGGGTGGCCACGAACCACGGTAGAGGCAGGGCTGGCTTCAAACCATTCAGCTAATACTGGATATACTTAATTTCTACATCAAGCACTAGTGTTATTACTCGCTCGTGGTCTCGAGCTAGTATTGTAGTTCATGCTCTTTATTGACCTCTATGTCTTCCTCGCCATGTACCCCAAGAAGTGTTCCACCTGGAGTTGTAGGAGGGTATCGCCCACCCGCACTCGACTTTGTCCTAGCCATCTCAGAAAGAATGAAACAAACACACTTTAGATATTGGTACAACCATCAACGCACGGTAAGAACCAAGAAATAATGAAGTATCCCCAAAAATGCCCTATAGCCTCTCGAAGATTGGATACAGACGTCACGGTATCGATCCATAAGACTCTAATAGGAACTTGGTCTTTTAACTGTGAAATTGGTGAACCAAGTGATCTAATACCACATTGTCACGACCAAAAGATCGAGCTATAATGGTGTCCATTATAACCCTCCAAGTGGACAAGCATAAACCTAAATAAAACTTGCAGAAGACAGCAATATATTTATAATAAGACAAACAGCGGAATGAGAAGCAAAATAAACTGATGTATCACACTGTAAATCATTACTGTGACAAAATATACAAAAGAGGCCCAAAAGAAACCGAGAAGACACAACTAACACAAGAATCAATCCTCAGACCTGGTATGACCTATACATGAGCTACTAAATATAGAAGGTCCTAAACACAAAAGATTTTACTAATCCAAAATACAAAATATAAGTCCGTGTAAAAGATGTACAGCAACAAATCTCCAGACGCTCAGAGCTCACCACAATCCAAGTTTGTGATGATCGAGGAAGATCCAACACTCACTGAGGGTGGCTCGAACTAGAGTTGCACCACAAAATGTATAGAGGAGTATTATAAGTACCAAAACACGGTGTACTCAGCAAGCATCATAGGCTGACCGAGCTCAAAAAGATCAAATATAAATAAATAGCACGAAGAATTTAAAAGACAAGGGAAGAATCTAAGCAACAAATATAAGATAAAGGACAGTAAAATAATATCAAAAATTAAGACACAAGTTATGCATAAGTCATAATACACTCAATACACCTGAAAGCTAACTCACACTACGATGCCATGCAAAACCAAGTAAGGAAACCTGTAAGCCCAAAAGAAACGTCGAGCTGCCTAGAATGATACCTAAACCTTAACTGAAAGCCAGTAAACCCGATAGATGTATCCACGGGCCGCCCGGGATGGTACATCGAGGTTACAATTAATATAAATCTTGTGAGAGATTGTAACCCAGCCTAAGACAATGGGCTACCCAAAATGATTAAGCGAGCTCATTAGAGTAAAAGACATAAAAAATTTACAAATAATCAAGTAAAAGGGCTTTTTAACACTCTTGAATAAAATGTGTATCGCAGACTTTCAACTCATTAAAGTCAAGTTTTCCCCTTTTAAAACCAAGTCATTTCCATCAAAGTTCATCCCAAAAGTAACACCCCTCTCGGGCATCATCACAATTAAGTCATTTCATCGACAGAAAACTGGGAAGAATACTCGTCACACCACAAGAGGACTAACCAAGAACACCTGCTTCTAGCTCACGACCTCAAGAGTAACAACTCAATAATCGAGAAACAAATCATAAATTCAAGAATTTTTAAAGGCATACAAACCGAGTCAAAATTTAAAAACACAGAACAATCCTTAGTTTCATGTGACCTATGAAAATTTCTAAGGATACTAGTCAACAAGTATAAGGGCAACCTAAACTAAGGCTTTTGGCTAATACTACCTAAACAACCCAACAATGGCCATAAATCAACTAGGCAGCAAAATCTAAGCCAATCCGAAGGTTTAACCAAATCATACAATACTACTAGATTATAATATATGTAAAAGGGCTTATTCTAAGAAGTAGATGCCATCGCCTACATCGAGGCCGAAACCACGCTCACATAAAAGTTACTTAGGAGTTTTGCCCTTCCAAAGAGCCTCAAAGCAATGCCAAGCTATCAACAACACCAAGGGAACACAAAAACAATCATTACAAAGAAATAATAAATAAAGGGACTCAAAAGAACAAGAAACTCCCAACAAGCAAACGTGGTACCACACATAGAGTCACGAAATCGACTTTGTTACAAGGTTTCAAACCACTCAAAGAACTTGGACCCCAAACATGAGTACAAACCAATTTTTGATCAAGAAAAACCAAGATCACCATTTAATTTAGCTCAAGGGTTCAAAATAGGGAAATAAAGATGAAATTGCGGATATAACCAATAAAAACAGAAGATTCAACCATATTGGAATAAGACCATGAACATTCACAACACACTCCAACAAAAATCATCCAAATCTGACAAGAAATGCTCCAAAAATCACCTAAAAATCATATTGGAAATGCGGTTTTGGTTGCTGTCCTGTCTTTTAAAAAGATATTGGCAAGCACTGAATTACTTTCACGATCATGGAGACCTCCTCGTGATCGCAAAGGTCAGCAAAGCCGAGACTTAAGCTTTAGATACACGTGGTTCCAAGTTAATGCCCGCAAATGCACCACAACCCCCATACGCGAAGGAAAAGAGAGGAGACTCCCCATGATCGCGACAAAGGAATTAGTTCTGCACCAGCAACATTGCATCAGTAAAATCACTAAATAACAAAATCCTATGTTGGGGTCCGGAACTCGTTCGGAATCCTGTCGACGCAAACTAAGTATGATACTAAACTAGAAATGATATTGCGGACTCAATGAAATCAACAAAACAACCAACAAAAATCTTCTAATCAAAATGTTGACCAAAGTCAACACTTTCAATGAAATAACAAACAAAACGCTGAAAGCCACAAATATATCCCAAAAACCTCAAAAACCAAACCAAAGGTCGTTCTAGATAAAACTCCGAGCATACATTCATCTTTTCAAGCTTCCTTCCAAAAATATTTTTCACGGATCCTCTAAAGAAGATTGAAAGTTCTGGATTAGTATTATCAACCGTTAATAAACTACAAAAAAAAATAACTAGTACATCACCTCAAATAATTGCTACTAATACAACAACTAGGGGCATACTGATTGCTACTAAAACAAACAAATAGCTCATCAACTCAACTAATTGCTACTAAAATAACAACTAGGGGCATCATTCATCTCTTCAAGCTTCCTTCGTAAACAATTTCTCAGGGATCCTCTAAAGAAGATAGAAACTTGTGGATCAATATTTTCAACCTGATTGTAAGCTTATGCTGCCGGGGACATTTTGTAAACTACGGCAGCAACTGACTTTTTCCTTTAGCTTGTTCCTACGCCAACTTTTCTGCCCACTTAAATGCTTTTCTAGGGACTCCTTGTTAATGTAAAATTATACTACATAGGGAACTAGAGTACTCAGATATGAACTATAATTATTAGTATCTTTTTTGATAAAGTAGGAGATCGTATAAATGCTATCAAGAAGATGCCTGTGTATCAACAGTTTCTAAAGAAGATAGAAACTTGTGGATCAATATTTTCAACCTGGATTACAATTTTATTCATCTTAATCATATTATTTTAAGCTTATGCTGCCACAGACGTTCTGTAAACTACAACAGTAGAGATTTTGCCTTTAGGTTGTGCCTACTCCAACTCTTCAGCCCATTTAAATACTTTTCTATGTACTCCTTGTTAGTGTAAAAGATTATTCCATATGACTCAAGAGTAATCGCATATGAGCTGCTATTATTATTATTTTTTGAAAAAGTACAAGATCGTATAAATGATATCAAGAAGATGATTGTGGATCAATAATTTCTAAAAAAAGATAGAAACTTGTGGATCAGTATTTTAAGCTTGGATCGCAATTTTATTTATCTCAATCAAAATATTGATAGCTTATGTTGGCAACGATATTATGTTAACTAAAGTTGTAGAGCCTGGCCTTTAGGTTGTGCCTGCTCCATCTCTTCAGCCCATTTCAATGTTTTTCTAGGTTCTCCCTGTTAGTTTAAAATCACATATGAACAATAATTATTTTAATTTTTTTTATAAACTAAGAGATTGTATAAATGATTTCAACAAGTTGCAGGTTTGATAGTTAATAAAAAACAGTCAGATTGAACGATATGCTAGGAGATGTGATGATTGTTATTTTAATATAAGAGGTATTTTGATCATTTTTTATGTGTATTCAAAACTTATTTGTTTATTTAGGAGTGTTTGAGATTACTTTGGATGACCATTACATGAATGATAGTTGTGAGGATATCTAGAAAAAAAGAAGTCGACAGTGGTGTTACAAGTTAAAATAACTATTTGAAAGTGCATGCTCCGAGGAAGAAGCTCGTAAAATTGAAGTGCTAGATATTTCTTTATATTATGACAATTGTAATTGTCAATAATCATGATACTTTAAGCTGGCAGTATATATTGTCGGTAAAACTAATACTTTTAGTGTAAAAATGATAGATTTACCCACATCATTATTAAGTTTTCTTTATAATAATAAATTTTTCCTCAATTTATACATTTAAGGATAAAGTATATTTTTGTATATAAAAAGTAGTCGTTAGTGACGAAACTACATCTGATCACTATGAAATAAATATAACTTAAGAAACAATTAATGTCGTCACTTATTGAACTAAATAATTTGCGACGACATAATTTTCTCGATAGTAATAACATTTTTAGTAAAAAATACATACTATTAACTACAAACAAATTATACTTTTTTTGATAAGTAAATTCCTCACAAATGTTTATGCATTTGGAGACGATTTTTCTTTTAGTAGTTAATATAATACTTTTAGTGACGACACACGTTAAGTGATGACTGATTGACGAAATTTCATTTAACACACAAGATTTAAGTGATGAAATATGATTTATAAATAACGAAGTTATTTTTCCATGATAATAGAATTAGTCGTAGTGGAAGTTTAACTTTAAGGAAAACTTAAAGGTTAAAACTCCTACTCGCACCAACTCCAAAAAACAGCATCAAAACCGTAACCGATCATCACACCTGACTAAAATAACTCTTCTATAGCTGATGGAACTGATGAAATTCTGATCTGACATCAAAATCTCCGCAAGTTGACTGAATTCAACTCTTTAAGCACAAGGCCACAAAAGATTGACAAAGTTAAACTAAACTCAACCAATTACCTCGAGAAGCATGCTACCCATTCCGACACAACACAAACGCCATAACAACGGTAAGAAAGGGGAAAAACAGTAAAAGGACCTAAAACACACAAATGCCCTCGAGGGTGATTACAATTTTTTAACAAATTATGCGGTCAATTGTTTTCTTACAAAAGTCTAAGGCTATGTTGGATATTTAATGTTTAAAATTATACTTCAGCTTTTGCAAGGAGGAATTAGATTATATTATATTGCATATACTAATTTCTTTATAATTCTGAAATGGATGACTTTATGAGGTTCATTTAAATGATTTTACCAACTGAAATAGAACACTTTGGCTAAGGGATAAGTATACCGTCATTTCTATTAATTAAAAATGGAAAGAAGGTTATGTGATCAAATTTCTTCTAAATAAATTTTATTTGATCTAAACTCTAACTCTCCTTAAGATTACTCAGGTAGGTATATCTACCAAATGGGTCGGTTATGTTAAATTTATCTGAATTTAAGTTAATAAATAAATCAATTACTGACTTACTCAAAATTTATTTATGTTAAAATTTACTGGGATAAAATATGGCTCACGCCCCAATCCGCCCACTTCTTACTAAGTTTCAATTCCCCTTTTTTTGTTCTTTTATAAATTTTGGGTACCTTTTAAATTATAATTTTTCTTTATTATACCAATATATAACATATCAAAAAATGAATTTTTTTTCTTTAAAACAGTTTGATAAGATTACCCATGGGATAATCTGGCTAAGATATTAGTGTAACTTTTTACGGCTTGGATTGAAATAGACAGAGCTGATAAATGGATGGATTGTACCAAAGTAGGACATATTGTAATAATTATATCTAAATAGGTTTTTTGTCACTATAGTTAGGGGATCTTATAAATCTATATCCCTTAACATACGCATTAGAGTATTGTATTGTGTTATCTTTATTAATATACTAATTGATAATGTAAAAATGAAGAAAAAAAATAGTATACCTAACATGATCAAAGTTCAGTATCAAGTTAACAATGTAGGGCTAGATAAAACAAAGGATGAACAATAATATAGAACAATATGAGTTTTCAATCGAACTATTTGAAATATGTTTTCAATTAAATCCGCATAGCGATGCATATTTGAAACATGGAGCATGATAAAAGTACGATATTTAACTTCATCAATTGTTTAGCTACGTTTAGATAAGGCATTTGATTAGCAGTAACTGAGTCGACCTAGAAGAACTTTGAACTCTTCTAGCAAATCTGGATGGTCTTTGAGAAGTAGGATAACCTACACATAAAAAAAATAGTACTTATAAACAACAACACAAGGGTTGTCCAAAATATCTATGTACTCAAATTATAACTACTATCACCTGAGCGTGCACCTCTTTGGTGCTCTTTCTCTCCTTTTTAAACATGGAAAAAATATCTTTCAGCTTACTGTAATTTTCTAAACGTTCCTACAAGAAGTTATAGGCCATAAGTGAGGAGTAAAATTTTTTAATTAATAAAAAGGTAGACCTTTTATTATTAAAATCATAAAGTAACATATATGCAATCTCTATTTTTTTTTCATAAAATTGAGTGCTTGTTCCATCAAATATGAATTCTCATATTCATCATTCAAGACTATTTCATAGCCCTTGGGTAAAAAAGGATTTAAACCAAGGAGCAAACTAGGATGTCCTTTGAATAAATCTTTCGCGTTTTCTATGACACCAACAATATCAATTCTGTGAGAAATACCAAGACTTAGTTCCACATAAATCATCAAATAAGATTAGAAATTAGTGACGATTGACAATAGTCGAATTATAGTAGCAGCAAACCATTTTCTCATAAACTCCATCATAACAATAAGGAATGTGATATACTTCTCCCTTTGATTTGCAAACTTGTCATTAAGTTGGTTCAAATAAGAGAATGCCTCATCAATCGTCATTTTTGGCTTACTAGCACCAGCTCTATCAACATCGCTATCACCACTAATATTACCCAGACCACCTCCAAAAACATGTGATTGACTGTGACAAATAGAACCATAGCTAAAAGTTTGTAGTAATATTTATTTGTCCAATATATAATATAGAGTTTTATTAAACGCTCTTCCACTTTATATCAATGCTTATTTTGGGATAAATGAAAAAGCTTTTAATAGTTCATTCAGAATTGATAAATCCTTTAATATATGATACAATCAAATAAAGAGTGGTGCTTTTCATACGTTGGAGCCCTTAACCAAACAAAGAATTATCTGAAAAATAAAAACAAAACTAGATCAACCCTAACAAACGCAATAAATGGTAAATCTCTATCTTCAGTTGTGCCTGATAATTCTGTGTGGAAGACAAAAAAATGTTTTTAACTACTTTGAGTGGTTGAGTAATTGCAAAAAAATGGCATCGAACATGTCTTGATCACTTAAGATACACAGACCATACATCATAGGAATGAAAAATAACTAATTTATCAAAAATCATCTAAAATTTTTTAGTACATACAAAATTGACCTAGAAAAAAATTGAACAGAAGGCAAAGATCTTACGAATCTCTATGGGAAAAACCAAATGGAGAGTCATCTCTTGATCTCTTTATGCTGCAAAAATAAAACAACAAAAATAAGTTTTAAAGTAACCAAAACAAATAAACAAGAGAGGCTCAATTTTCTAAATAAACACACCTTTTGAGAAAAGTTTGTAAAATGAAAAGTCTGAAGAGATCTATGAACAAAAAATAGATTTTAATCAGTTGTTTAGATCAAAAAATATAACAAATTTTTTTTTTCGGTTCAGTTGTCTCTACCTCCCCCACTCCCCCCCCTCCCCTTCCTCTTTGACTTAGAAGCACTACAATACACAAAAGTTTCTGAAATAAAGAGGTAAATGACAAAGAAGTGAGGCTAAAAAATAAATTTAGAAAAAAAATTCCAATTGTATATCTTATGTCCTTCTACTATCAAATTATGCACATCTATATAATGTATAAAAATGAATTTGGTCAATAGTTTAAAAAGGTAAAATGTTAAAATGAGCTTAAAATAAGTAATAATTCTGCACATTTTGAAATTATACTAGATTTTTCAATATCACTCTAGATTATAATAAATGACGATTATGAGAATTGCAAAACACGCTGTTACACTTTTCTATAGAATTTTGTGTTTATTAATTAATTTGTAATTAATGCAATTAACCTTATATTTTTGAAATAATTGTTCGGTCAATTATTTCCTCACAAAAGTCAAGACTATGTGGAATATTTAATGTTTACAATTATACTTCAATTTTTGAAAAAGAGGAATTAGATTACATCATATTGTATATACTAAATTAATGATGAATTAGATGACTTTATGAGGGTCGTTTAAATGATTTTACCAAATATTATGGAATGCATTGGCTAAGGGATAAGTTTACCGTCATTTAAATCTATTTCAAATGGAAAGAAGGTTATGTGATCACATTTCTTCTAACTAAATTTCATGTGATTTAAAATCTAACTCCCCTCAAGATTACTCAAGTAGGTATATCTACAAAATGGGTCGGTTATGATAAATTTATTTGAATTTGAGTTTATAAATAGATGACTTACTGAATCACTCTAAGGTTATTTTGGTTACAATTTATTGGGATAAAATGTGGTTCATGCCCCCATCCGTCCACTTCTTACCAAATTCCAATTGCTTTACTTTTTCTTTTATATGTTTTTGGTACTTTTTAAAATTATAATTTTTTATTTATTACACCAACATATAACATATCTAATAAGAAAAACTATTCTTTAAAAAAGATTGATAAGATAATTCATGGGTCAATCTGGCTAAGATAGTAGTGTACCTTTTTTACGACTTGGATTGAAATTGACAAAGCTGATAAATAGATGACTTATACCAAAATAGGATGGATTTCACTAGTTATATTTAAATAGGCTTATTTTGTCACTATAGTTAGACCATTTTATCAATCTATAACCCTTAACATATGCATAATTAATACAAATACAAACATTGTAATATCTTTATCTCTAATATTATTATAATTAAAAATGTTAAAATAAAAAAAAAATATACCTCACATATCATAAAAAATGAGTATCAAATTAACAATGTAGGGCTAGATGAAACAAAGCATGAACGATCATATAGAACAACATGAGTTTTGAATCAAACTATTTCACATATGTTTTACATTAAATCCACATTGCGATGTACATTTGAAACAAGGAGCATGATAACAGTACTATATTTTACTTCATCAATGTTTTAGCGTCGATTAAATAAGATAATTGATTAGTAGTAACTAAATCATCCTAGAATATTTTTTTGAACTCTTCTAGTGTCACGCTCGCTAAACCCTGGACGTGGCTGGCACTTGAGAACCATTGCTGGCCCCAAGCGAACTCTTGGCCTGACTTACTTACTCATCGGAAAACTCTAAGCATTATTACAATGATCAAATGCACTTTACTCAATTGTTTAATCAAAATAACTAAGGATGTTTAAAGGTCAAACGTTCAACTTGGCCAAAATGGCAACTCAAGTTTTCACATATGAAATGATAATGTAAAGACAACAGAACATCTAACTGTCTATGAAGCCTCTAAAACAAAGAGGGATGTCGGGACAGGATCCCCGATAATCCTAACAACTGAAAACTAGAAAGCAATGTAAAAAGGTGCCCTTCGGAAAGTAAAGAGGCTCACCAACTGAGTGCTCAACCTGCTCAACGAGGCACTGGATGTTGATCCTGGTTACATGCGTCGTCATCATAAGACGATGCAGGCCAGCTTGCATCAGTACATTGAATGTACGAATATGCGAGTTGGAATGCTAAACATAACATACACTTGAAGAGAATCTTAAAGATGTTGTTCATCTTGTATTCCTAAGATACTTAGAACAAAACTTTGAAGAACTTGGTAAGACACAATAAAGTTTAAGAACATTTTCACGACTAGAAAATTAAAACTAGTAGAGAAACTAGAATCAGAAACAGATTAGAAAAAATATACGAATTATTTTTTTTTAAAGAGGAATTGTTGTCAATCTGTGTTCAAAGAATCTTACTGATTTCAACAAACTTTGCAGAAACACGAAGTTACCAAAGTTTAAAGAACCAGTGAAGAATAGAAGAACATAAATTAATTCACAAATCTAAAATCTGTAACACATACCAGAATCTGGAAAAACAGAAAGAAGATCAAGCCCACTGAATGCACAGTGTCCCCTTAAGGAAATTATTCATCTCTAGTATCCGAGGTTTGATTTGGAATATGTCCTCCTAGGATAGAATGATCTCAATCACCAGTGTATTGATACCCAAAACGCTGGTGTCAGCGAGCCACTTAACGGCAGTAAAGTACACTTAGAATACTAGATTTAGTAGTAGAAGAAGAAGTCCAGAAATTGGTTCTATTTTTAAAATGAGTGGAAATTCCTCAATTTATAGAAAACAAAGGATAGTGCAAAAAGGTTCTTATTGTGCCTTACCGGAAAGGTCACAAACCTTTGGAAAAGTCACAATCTTTCGCAAAGGTCACGACCTTTCATAAAAGTCACAACTTTTCATAAAAGTCACAACTTTTCATAAAAGTCACAACTTTTCATAAAAGTCACAACTCTTCATAAAAGTCGCAACTTTTCATCAAAGTCACAACTCTTCATAAAAGTCGCAACTCTTCATTTTCCATTCACACCTTTTAAAACCCAACAATCCCCCGCATGAATGGGGAATGACTCCAAGACAAAGAAACGGATAAATATGTGTACTTTACAAGCAAGAATTAATTGCATCTGGATAAGGAGGTTTCCCCTTGAACTTTCCGTAGTGACCATATGTCGGATATACTCTGTCAATCGGTAGATGCGATATCTTTGAACCGTCGAGCTTTGGTGTATACCTAGACAACCATATGTCACACAATTAACCCTTTACCATTTATGGTTCTTATGTTTGTGTTTGTTTCAGCCATGAACACCTCCTGGTTTCATAAGTGTATAGAGAATAGGATTTTGACAATAATTCTGTTTGAAGCGGCTTACACTTCACACCCACATAGGTGATTTCTAACCGTGTTATCGCGTAGATACACTATTTGGTCAAGTCTGCCAAACTTAGCAAATCATTAAAAACATTAAGATTTAGTAACTCATTAACAAGCCTTAATGTTGTATCCTTGTTCCTGAGCATTGTCTTCATCATGAGAATGGATTGAGTTTGTTGCCAATGTTGAACCGTCAGTCACAACTTTGTTTTACTCCTTGAATCTAGCTCTTGGGATCTCCAGTCTGCTAGATAGAGTTACCGCCATGATGACTTGTCCTAAGCCGTAAACCCATTCCCTTAGATTATCTTTAAACTTTCTATCTAGTTAGGCCTTTTTGTAAGCGGATCCAAAACATTATCCTTTGACTTTACATAGTCAATTGTGATAATTCCACTTGAAAGTAGTTTTCTAACGGTATCATGTCTATGTTTTATATGACGAGACACTCCGTTATACATCATGCTCCATGCGCTACCTATTGCATCTTGACTATCAAAATGTATGCATACTAATGCCAAAGGTTTGGGCCAAAAAGAATATCTATTAAGAAATTCTGGAGTCTTTCAACTTGTTCACCGACCTTATCTAGAGCACCTAGCTCAGAGATCATTGTAGAGTTAGCAATACATGTCTTTTTTTTAGAAAATTTCTAAGAGACTGCTCCTCCACCAAGAGTAAATACATATCCACTTGTGGATTTTACTTTATTTGATCCCGGTGATCCAATTTGCATCACGATATCCTTTCAATACCGTAGGATATTTGTATAATGCAAGATATAGTTTTGAGTATGTTTTACCTTTAAATACCCCAAAACTCTTTTCATTGTCATCCGATGAGTTTAATTGGGATTATTTGTGAACTGACTCAGCTTATTAATAGCAAATGCTATATCTGATCGCACACACTTCGTGATATATATCATACTTCCCAATACTCTAGCACAATCCAATTGTGAGTCACTTTTGCCTTCACTCTTTTGAAATGCAAAGCTCACATTTATTGGAGACTTGACACTATTGAAATTCAAATATTTGAACTAGTCAAGTACCGGTTCAATGCAATGAGACCGTGAATATGCTAAACATTATGGAGTTCTAAGGATTCTTATACCTAAGATCACATCACCAACTCCAAAATTTTTCATTCCGAACTTGCTTTCTAGCATACGTTTAGTAGCATTTAGTGTCTCTATTGATGATCAACATATCACCAATTATACAAACAAACAATGACCTAGTGATTTTAATGCAAACACATTTATCACTTCCATCA
Organism: Solanum gracilifrons; assembly: GCA_029582605.1. Lineage (NCBI taxonomy): Eukaryota > Viridiplantae > Streptophyta > Magnoliopsida > Solanales > Solanaceae > Solanum > Solanum gracilifrons. The sequence goes on from JAJOOH010005110.1 coordinate 15,667, forward strand.
TTCTTTAATCCATTTACCAACATAGTTTTGTCAAATATCTTATGTCATTGCTCGGGCGCTTGGTTTAGTCCATAAAGTGACTTAACAAGTTAACACACTTTCTATTCTTTACTAGGAATCACAAAACCCTCAGGTTGTTCCATGTAAATTTCTTCCTCCAAATCTCCATTTAAGAGAGTTGTTTTCATATTCATTTGATGAATTTGGAGGTCATATACCACAGGTAACACAATTAACATCCAAATGAATGTAATTCTAGTTACTGGCGAGTATGTGTCGAAAAGATCAAGACCTTATTTTTGTCTAAAGCCTTTAACACAAAGTCTTGCTTTATATTTGTCAATAGTTCCATTGACATTTATTTTCCTTCTGAAGATTCACTTTGAACCCAAAGGTTTATTTCCTAGAAGAAGTTCAATTAACTTTCAATATGGTTGCTCAAGATTTCATCAACCTCACAATTGACACCATCTTTCCAAAAGGATGAGTCTACATAAGACACAAGAAATGTTACAAAATCATATTCAAAGGAAGTAAATGTCTTTTGACATTTACTACGCCTCTGAATCTCTTTATTAAGTATATTCTCCTTTTTCCTTTCCAAGGTGTTTTAGACCCTTCACTAGACTACTCAAGTCTAATTTTACAGTCCACAGTCATAGGTCCTATTTTAATCCTTTTAGGAATAGGAAATTGGACTTTGGCTAGACATCCCCACACTTTGAAATATTTCAAGTTGGATTTCCTTCCTTTCTATTTCTCATATGGAATAGATTGTATCCTAAACAAACAAAATTGTTTTCTTTCTGAAAAGACAACTTTTTGTCGTTCCCTTTTGCAGTAAGGATAGTTCATCCACACAAGTTTTGTGGTAAATCCGAACTTATAAATAATGCATCCATCATTTCTTTCAACGTTCGGTTTTTCATTAGATTGAGGTGAATAGGGCAGCAGTTTGATGGATAATTCCACTTTCCAAACATATTTCTACAGAAGGAGATTTATACTCTCTATTCTTATCACTTCTTATCTTTTTCCCAACTGATTTTCAACTTCGATAATATATTGTCTAGACATTTCTATTGCTTCATCTTTACCATTCAGCAAATAGACAGTCATTTCTAATGCAATTGTCAATGAAAGTTATGAGATACTTTTTTCCACCACGAGATGGTGTTGACTTCATATCGCAAATGTCAGTGTAAATCAACTCTAAGGGATTAGAATTCCTTTCAACAGATTTATAAGAATGCTCAGCATACTTGGACTCCACACAAACATGACATTTTTATTTATTGCACTCAAAGTTAGACAAAACTTCTAAGTTAATCAATTTTCCTTGCAAGGTTTTGTAATTGACATGCCCCAAGTGTTCATGTCACAAACTTTGACTCAAGTAAGTAAGAACAAATAAAAATTTTGAGTTTGAAAAGCTCTTCGCGAGGTTGCTTTTTTTTCACTAATATTTTGTTCCTATTTCTTGCATTTTTGTGTGATACAAACATCATTTAGAGTCATCACCTTGTCAAATGTCCTTTTCAGAAGGAACTTTCCATAACTTTCAATTTGATTGTTATAGAACTACCCATGAACAAAGTTTCATCGGGTCCAATAAAGGCAATATAGTCCAAGTGTTTTTTTTTCATAACAAATGACTATTCACCAATATTCATATCTATGCAAATACTTTTATTATAATAGACATATCTTTTCATGAAAAATTACAACATTTTAAGTGACACTTTTTCATAAAAGAACACAATTATTTTGAACAAGTATATATAGAGAATTTGGTAGTTTCATACTAGTCACACCATATACTAGTAATAGAGAAACTCAGCAACCACAATACCAAATATACTCCAAGAATTTTGTGGGTCTAACATAATACAAAAGTATCATTGAATTTCATATCTTTTGCTCCAAAATTAAATTAGACACCAAGTCTAATTTTAACTTTATCATAAGCGAAGAACCCCCACATTTTAAATGTGATCTCAAAAAATATTTTTCAAGTATTTGAAAATAGTTTTTTCATATATTTTTCCAAACTATCAAAATGTCAATGTCAGTATGAAACCTCTTTTGGAAATATTATTCTACAAAAGAATTATATTGCTTCAATTCTCTTTGACAATCTTTACATAGTGTCAAAGTTTATTCCATAGAGGCACAAAATCACAAACTCTAAGTCACTGGTATTTTTTCATCTATCACAAAATAGACATACTACTTAGTATTTAGAATACTAACAATAAAGACAGTTTTTTGTACAATGTGTTTCTATATAACAGTGAAGTTTATAGAAAGTCAAAAGTACAACATTGACTTATTATGTGAAGTTTTCATATTTTTCAAACCAGTTGCATAGTCTTATTTATCCAGAGTAGTAAACAACAAAAGTTTTTAGCATACAAAAATCAAACTCAATCAAATTTCACATGGAGTACAAAACTACAAAAGTTTTTTTTTTTTCTCCAAACATAATTAAACAGATTCTTTATCACATAGAAATGTTTTTCTTTCCAAATAGTCTTCCAACTATAACATTTTGACATACTATTTTATCAAACAAAAATGTGCATCTCTCATTTTGCAAACTAAAGAATTTTTAAGGCAACACTATTTGCCAAGCAAAATTCATTCCACAACAATTGGTTTGCAGATCTTTTTCTAAAGATACACATGATAAAAAATCAAAATTGTTAACTCTTAGAAACTATTTTCCTCCTTAGATAAATAATAAGAACGTTACCTGGTGTAATCTTTAACCGGAATAGCACCAATTGTTTCTATACATTCTCACATCGACCTTGCTAAACAAAGCACCGAATTCAGAATTTGGAAAAACACTAATCTTCTACTTCCATGATCTATTTCTCTCAATCAGTAGAATACAAGAAATACCAAAAGTATAATAATTTCCTTAAGATTGTTGTTCATCTTGTATTCCTAAGATACTTAGAACAAAACTTTGAAGAACTTGGTAAGACACAATAAAGTTTAAGAATATTTTCACGACTAGAAAATTAAAACTAGTAGAGAAACTAGAATCAGAAACAAATTAGAAAAAATATACGAATTATTTTTTCTTAAAGAAGAATTGTTGTCAATTTGTGTTTAAAGAATCTTACTGATTCCAACAAACTTTGCAGAAACACGAAGTTACCAAAGTTTAATGAACTAGTGAAGAATAGAAGAACATAAATTAATTCACAAATCTAAAATCTTTAACACATACCAGAATCTGGAAAAACAGAAAGAAGATCAACCCCACTGAATGCACAGTGTCCCCTTAAGGAAATTATTCCCCTCTAGTATCCAAGGTTTGTTTTGGAATATGTCCTCCCAGGATAGAATGATCTCAATCACCAGTGTATTGATACCCAAAACGCTGGTGTCAGCGAGCCACTCAACGGTAGTAAAGTACACTTAGAATACTAGATTTAGTAGTAGAAGAAGAAGTCCAGAAATTGGTTCTACTTTTAAAATGAGAGGAAATTCCTCAATTTATAGAAAACAAAGAATAGTGTGAAAAGGTTCTTATTGTGCCTTACCGGAAAGGTCACAAACCTTTGGTAAAGTCACAATCTTTCGGAAAGGTCACGACCTTTCATAAAAGTCACAACTTTTCATAAAAGTCACAACTTTTCATAAAAGTCACAACTTTTCATAAAAGTCAAAACTCTTCATAAAAGTCGCAACTTTTCATCCAAGTCACAACTCTTCATAAAAGTCGCAACTCTTCATTTTTCATTCACACCTTTTAAAACCCAACAAAAGAAACACTTACTTTGTCTTTACTCAACTCATGAACAACTTAACTCAATATAAAGCAAAAAACATATGAAATATATAGAAAGCATTTAAAACCGTAGAAAGAAACTCAAATCGTTACAGAAATGCAATAACAAACTCAACTTTACTCATGTAAGAAAGTAATACAGTTTATGTGGGAGTTTCTCTAACCGACAACCACCACTATGAGCCTATGTGGTGATACAACGTCTTGCACACGCTACCAGAACTGTACTATACTTTGTCGTCATATAGAACACCTTAACTAAGTGGATCCACTAGTCTATGCTAAAAGGCACTTCAGGAGTCATCTAAAAAGTATGATTCTTTACTACCCATGATGGCTACATGGTTTATGGAGAGTTGAGTTAATATGAACTTGCGTACCCATATCGGTGCTCAATACTATTCCCAAAATGTACTTAGCTCATTTGTTTTAAAACAAAAGTTTTTTCTTTGGTTTGAGATAATTACTCAAAACTTAGCTTCAAAGTTCTCTTGGAAATCGGTGTTTCCCTTTCTTGTTCAAATGTGAAAATATTTTAAACTCTTGGGAATACTTAGTTCCCTTATAACTTTTGGAGAAATGAACTTAACTCTTTACTCTTTGCTTAACTTGAAACTTAAGTCTTAAAACAAATTTAAAATGTTTATGAAAGACTTCTTGAAAAGACTCTAAGAACTTCCTAGACTTGCCTCTTAACTTTCCTTGAGTTAGAATTTATGGATTCAAGGTTATGATTAATGTTTCTGGATTATTTCCAGATGTTTAAAAGTCATTTAGAGTAGTTAGAATCAATGGAAAGTGTTACTACACTTTAGAAGGACTTAAATAGGCTAAACGACGAAAAACTTTCTGGAACTCATTTTGGGCGCACTACAGGCGCGCCGTGCCAGCCCCTCGGGCGCTATGGGGGCGCGTCGCACCAGCCCCTTCCCTGGTATCCCCGACGAACTTCTTAACTCATTTTCTTACCTTAATTCAATTATCTTCAATTCCTTTTCTCAAATTCATTTTAGAATCAGATACCCACGGCATATACACAAAACTAATGCAAACAACTCAAGGAATCAATACTTTAATAGCAAGAAAATCCTCAACCTCAACTCATTTTCAAGAACGAAAGTAATTCAAGAACGACTAACAAGAACATTCAAATTCCCAAATCTATTAGAAAGAATTCACGCTGAATTAAACATGCTTGGCAAGTGGGTGAATGAAATCCAACGTTATGAAATTCTCACAAACTTTGTGGGATCAAATCCTTGATGAAACCCGCAATCAATTCCTAGCGTAAACTTCAACTTTTCTAAACTGACAAAAATTTGATTTTACCCAAATTAATCTCCTAAAAACGAATTAAAATAATAGGGTATGGAAAATACCAAAACACCCTTTAAAATCCGGATTGGATATTTCCTTATTTAAACATCCAACTTCGAATGGAGATATCTCACTCATACGAACTCAAAATAGTGCAAACTTGGCGGTGTCGGAAACATTATTCCCAGATATTTCATACGGTATCTGTAAACACACCTAAATCATCCTGATCTAGGAGTTATGGTCATTTGAAGTTGACCAAAAACTCAACTTTAACACACTTAACAATTTTCCAGATTTTTATATTCTTCCCAAAAATGTTTATTTCCAATTCTTATGTTCTTCGTAGTTATTTCAAATTACCGAGATTTTACAATATCTCCCCCCTTGGGAACATTCGTCCTCGAATGAGATTACTCTTACTAGGCTAAGGGTGTAACACCTAACATTCAGCTCAGACACCAAACAAGCAATGCAAATACAACATGCCAACTTATAAATTAAAGAGTACTAACAATCGAATTAGTACCTTAATATGGAATATTTCCGGGCTCAAAGAGATGTGGATATCTCTTCTTCATATCCTCCTCAGCTTCGTAAGTAGCTTTCTCAACAAACTGATTCCTCCAAAGGACTTTGACTGATACTACCTCTTTTGTTCTCAACTTGCGAACTTGGTGATCTAGAATCTAAACAGGAATCTCCTCATAAGATAAGTTATCCTTGATCCCAATATCTTCAGTTGGTATGATCAATGCAGGATCGCCTATGCACTTCTTCAATATGGAGATGTAAAAGACCGGATGAACCGCGGCTAACTCTTGTGGTAGGTCAAACTCATAAGCTACATTACCTACCCTTTTCGATATTTTGTAAGGGCCAATATACCAGGGACTAAGCTTACCCTTCTTACCAAATCTCATTACACCCTTCATGGGTGAAACTTTAAAATATACCTAATCATCTACTTCAAACACTAACTCCCTTCTCCTAACATCAGTGTAGTATTTCTAATGACTATGCGCTATTTTTAACCTTTCTTGAATCACTTTCACCTTCTCCATAGCTTGATGAACTAAATCAGGTCCTATCAACCCAGCTTCACCAACTTCAAACCATTCAATAGGAGATCTACATCTTCTTTCATAAAGAGCTTCATAATGAGCCATTTGGATGCTAGTGTGGTAACTATTGTTGTAAGAAAATTCATCAAGGGGTAGGTGATCATACCAATTATCTTTGAAATCAATCACACAGGCCCTCAATATGTCTTCTAAGGTCTGAATAGTGTACTTTGCTTGCCCATCTGTCTACGTGTGAAAAGCAGTACTCAAGTTCACCTTTGAACCCAAGCCTTTTTAGAACGACTTCTAAAATTTTGAAGTAAATTGTGCACCTCTATCTGATATAATCGAATTAGGGACCCCATGAAATCTTACTACCTCTTGAATATATAACCTGGCATAATCCTCTGTTGAATGGGTAGTTTTACCGGCAAAAAAGTGGGAAGATTTTGTCATTATGCCATCAATCACCTAAATCCAATCATGTTGCCTACGAGACCTTGTTAAACCTGTGATGAAATCCATATTAATCATCTCCCACTTCCATTCCGAAAGTTCTATATTCTGAACCGAACCACCATGCCTTTGATGCTCTACTTTAACTTGTTGGCAATCCGGACACTTAACAACAAATTCTGCAATGCCCTTCTTCATACTACTACACCAATAAACCTCTCTCAAATCGTGATACATCTTTGTGGAACCCGGATGAATGGAATATATGGAGCTATGCGCTTCTTTCTGTATCCTCTCTTGGAGTTCATCCACCCTTGGTACATACAACCTACCTTAATACCTCAACACACTATCTCCCGATTGTTCAAAAGCCATTACTTTTTGCTTATGAACATTTGCCTTCAATTCAAGCAAAATGGAATCTTTGTCTTGATTCTCTTTTACTTCTGACACTAATGATGTTTCAGCCTCATTCATCACTACCACTCCTCCTTCTGTGGAATCCATTAGTCAGACTCCCAAATGCGCAAGTCTATACATATCTTTCGCTAACTCTGTCTTTTCTTCCTCAAAATGGGTGTTACTACCCATAGACAACCTGCTTAAAGCATCAGCAACAACAATTGACTTACCTGGGTGGTAAAGAATACTCATATCATAATCCTTGAGTAATTCTAACCACCTCCTTTTTGTCTGAGATTAAGCTCTTTCTGCGTAAACACATACTAAAGGCTCTTGTGATCGGTGAACACATCTACATGCACACCATACAAATAATGACGCCATATCTTCAAAGCAAATACTGCGTCAGCCAACTCTAAGTCATGGGTTGGGTAGTTCTTTTCATGAACTTTCAATTATCTGGAGGCATAAGCAATAACCTTGTCATTTTGCATTAACACGCAACCCAAACCACATCTAGATGCATCACAATACACCACAAAACCTTGAGTACCTTTTGGTAAAGTCAATACTGGGCAGTAGTTAACATCTTTTTCCATTCCTGAAAGTTTTTCTCACAAGCTTCAGACCATTGAAACTTCACTATCTTCTAAGTTAATTTGGTCAAAGGGGATGAAATAGATGAGAACCCCTCTACGAACCTTCAATAATAGTCAGCCAAAACAAAGAAACTCCTAATGTCAGTTGGAGATGAGGGTCTAAGCAAATTCTGCACTGCCTCTATCTTCTCGGTATTAAATTTAATTCCCTCTCTAGAAATAGTGTGGCCTAAGAATGCCATACACTCCAGCCAAAACTCGCACTTAGTGAAGTTGGTATATAACATTTTATCTTTTAAAGTCTGGAGAACTATTCTAAGACAACTAGCATGATCTTTTTTATTCCTTGAATAGATTAGTATGTCATCAATGAAGATGATAACAAACATATCTAAATAAGATTTGAATACTCTATTCATAAAGTCCAAGAATGTTGCAGGTGCACTGGTTAAACCGAACGACATGACCAGAAACTCATAATGACCATAACGAGTCCTGAATGTTGTCTTGGGAATATCACACTCCCTTACCTTCAACTGATGGTAGCCAGATCTGAGGTCTATTTTTGAAAAACAAGAAGCACCCTGAAGCTGATCGAAAAGGTTATCAATTCTCAGAAGATAGTACTTGTTTTTTATAGTAACCTTGTTCAACTGACGGTAATCTATGCACATCCTAAAGGAATAGTATTCTTTCTCACAAATTAGACTGGAGCGCCCCAAGGTGCGACTCTTGGTCGAATAAAGCCCTTATCAAGGAGATCTTTCAACTGCTCTTCTTTCAACTCTACTGGTGCCATTCTATATGGAGAAATAGATATCAGACAAGTATCTGGAAGAATGTCTATACCGAAGTCTATCTCTCTCTAAGGAGGGACTCCGGGAAGATTATCTCGAAAGACTTATGGAAACTCTTTTACTATTGGAACTCGCTGAATATGAGGTATCTCAATACTAGGGGCATTACCTCGAACTAAGTGATGCACACACCCCTTGAAAACTAATTTTCTTGCCTTAAGGTACGAATTAAAACGACCCTTAGGCATTGCTGAACTACTTTTCCACTCTAAGACTGGCTCATTTGGAATTTGGAACTTAGGAACTCGAGTTCTACAATGAATGGAGACATAATAGGCATGAAGCCAGTCCATACCTAGAATGACGTCAAAGTCTACCATGTATAACTAAATTAAATCAGCCAGGGTGTCTTTGTGATTGATGGAAATGACACAATCATGATATACTCACTCAGCTAGAATAGACTCCCCAATAGGTGTAGAAACACAAAAGGGTTCACATATTTTCTCAGGAAGAACATCAAAACTATTTACAACATAAGGAGTTGCAAAAGATAAACTTGCTCCTGGGTCTAGCAAAGTATAAACATCAAGAGAAAAAACTTTGATCATACCCGTAACAGCATCTGGAGAGTTATCTTGCTCTTAACGACTAGTGATCGCATAAAGGCGGTTTACTCCTCCGCCAGTACCAAAAGTAGCTCCTCTAGGTACAGCCCTTTCTGGTGGACAAACTGAAAAAGACTGGGCTTTTTCTTTGGACATTTCTTCATGAAATGACCCTCTTTTCCACACTTGAAGCAACCTGTGGAGCCATCACGACACTTACCTGGGTGGTTTCTACCACACTTAGCACATGCAGGAACCTAGTTACCTCATTGTCCTACCCTACCCTTAAATTAGGCAGGTTTAGCCCTGTAGTTCTGCTAATTCTGACCATTCTACTCAGCTTTGTTTCTGGGTGCAGGTGCACTAGTAGAGGATAGAGCAGGTCCCTTTTGCTTTTGCTGAAAGGACAAACGATTCACATTACATTTCTACTGCCCGGACTCATTCCCTATCTTAGCTTTCTTATTTCTGAATTCCTCCCTATCCCTCAGCTTCTCTTCCTCAACCTGCTGCACATAGACCATCAACCTTGATATGTCTATGTCCCGAATTAGCATCACTGCCCTGCCCACTTTGCTTTATAGACGGGACAACCCCGCAACAAATAGACTCATTCTACTCCTCATGTCCACAACCATCTCCGTAGCATAACTGATAGTTGGGTGAACTTCAACCCATACTCATGAACACTTAGTGTCTCTTGCTTAGGTGTAAGGAACTCTCTTACCTTATCCTCTATCAGTTCTCGACGAAAAGAATGCCCCAAGAAGGCCTCTTCAAAACAATCCCAACTAGAAGGTGGTACATCCTCAGCTCGGTTCTCCTTCTATTGATTGAACAAAATCCTAGCGACACCCTTCATTTGGTATGCAGCTAGTTCCACCCTCTCAGTATTGGACACGTGCATGACATCAAATACCTTTTGCAGCTCCTCAATAAAATTCTATAGAACCTTAGTAGTACTCGAACCAGTGAAACTTGGGTTGTTCATTCTCATGAACTCACGAATCCTCGAAGTGTCAGCCTCTTCTTGTCCAGCTCATCTTTGTTGCCCAACCTGGTTAGTCACAGCTTGACTTAGCATCCTTATTGCTTCTCTAAACTCATCATGAGAAACTTCTCCTTGGGGTTGCACTTTAGGTGCATTGGGTACCCCTTGCTCCTCAACATTACGCCTAGCAAGACAACCTCTGACAGCTCTTCGTGGAGGCATGATTATCTGAAAACACACGCAAGCACGAATTAGAAGGAAACTTTTTAGAGATCAAACTCTTAACGCACGAAATGAGTGTGAAAGAAGTGAGAAATTTTCCTAAGTGTTATAACATCCTAATTATAGATGTTGCGCGCTTCACATTGATAACTAGCAATCTACAGACACAGCTTCATATACTCCCTAGGACTCTTGAACTCTGTGATCTCATACCAAGTTTGTCACGCCCCGAGCCTACACCCCAGACGTGGCTGGCACTTGAGAACCATTGCTGACCCCAAGAGAACCCTTTGCCTGACTTACTTACTCAGCAGAAGACTCTAAGCATTATTACAATGACCAAATGCACTTTACTCAACTGTGTAATAAAATAACTAAGAATGTTTAAAGGTCAAACATTTAACTTGGCCAAAATCGCAATTCAAGTCTTAACATATGAAATGATAATGTAAAGACAGTTGAGCTACTAACTGTTTATGAAGCCTCTAAAACAAAGAGGGATGTCAGGAAAGGACCCCCGATCATCCTAACAACTGAAAACTAGAAAGCAATGTAAAAAGGAGCCCTCCTAAAAGTAAGCAGGCTCACCAACAGACTCTGATTGCTCAACCTAATCAACGAGGCGCTAGAGGCAGATCCTGGTTACCTGCGTCTACATCATAAGACGATGCAGGCCAACTCGCATCAGTGCATTGAATGTATAATTATGCGAGTTGGAATGCTTGATGTTTGCGTAATCAAGACACAACTTCCGATGCAACTGTGTACGATTGTACAATAGTTTAGTAACCCAACCAAGGGTTGGGATCGTCCCAAGAGAGTGGTTTTGAGAATTAATAGAAAAATGAAATTTAGTTCTAACTAGTCGTCGTTAAAGACATTAACGATTAAAAACATTGTAAATGAAAGGGTGACGCAAGCGTCAAGTATCTAATGGGGGTTTTGTCACAAGTAAGTAAAATAACAAAATTAACTAGATTCCAAAATAATGAGAGGGGAATTCTTGGGATGAGAATGGAATACGGGATAGACTAAATCATTTGGTACATGCTTTTGATAGAAAACTGGTAGAGTACGTAATTATGACTAGTCTAGACTTTAAGGGGGATAAGCTCTCTCTCGAGCAACGTACCCCGTTTCTAATGTGTTCCTCTCGGACACTCACTTGCCGCATGAAGAACAACCTACGCCTTAACCCACTCACTCTCTCGAGCTGAGTGTGTGGACATGGGACTAGGATTCACTCTCTCTAGCTAAACCTCATGTCGACCCTCTCACACTATCCATCAATCTAGTGGTCTTAGTTTTACGATATCTCTCTTTCGCAAGCCGAAAACACATAAATAAACTTGTATTTGCAACTACAAGTTCATTAAATTCATCCAAAACCACTAAACAAAATCACATTTAAAACTACGAATACACTATCAGCAAATAAGACCCAACAAACTAATCTAACCCATATTCACAAAATCACACCCCAAGAATTGGGGATTTTAACCACACATGTATAAGAGATAGAAATTTATACCAAATTGAGGTTGCATTCAAATGGGTATGAATAATTAAGTCTTGATACAGGCCAAAATTGAACAATCCAAGAGACCCAAATCCAAATCTTGAAGATGAAACCCTTTGGAACTTCAAGTCTTCAAAACCCTCTCAAACTTAGAGCAAAAATATCAAAAAATATTATTCTATATGAAAATTATAATAATTGTTCTACTCTTAAAACTACAACTCTAATTAGTATTTATAGCTTTTACAGATTTGTGTTGTAGCGGATCATTCGGTTTCGTTAGTCCGAATCGCCGATCAATTCGGCGATTCGCCCTTTCGTGTAGTTCATCGCCGTCTTGCACCAACCTTCAACATCATCATGCTCTGGGTCATTGGGTGACATGGTACTGCTTCGTGGAACTTCTCGGCAATGTGTCGGCTGCTCCCTTTTTCCGCCGACTTGATCCTTTCCTTCAGGGCTCCGCACAATGGAACAAAAGGCGAATTAAGACCCTTCGGCGACTCGCCAAGTGGACTCAACAATCCTCAGACCTTCATTTCTTCGTTCTTTTCAGCCTCTTCGTTCCTTTTTACGACAGTGTCCATGCTTTCCTTCAAACATCAAATACCTGAAACTTAACGGTTTTCATCAGATATTGAGATAAAATAGGCATTTAAGGACACAATTTCTATTAAAATATAGCCCTAAATGAGTCCAATTTGTGGACTCATCAATGCTAAAAATAACACAGGCTTGAAAAGAATCTGAAAGAAACACTTACCTTGGCTTTACTAAACTCATGAACAACTTAACTCAATATAAAGCAATAAAACACATGCAATATATAGAAAGCTTTTAAAACAGTAGAAAGCAACTCAGTTCGTGAAAGAAATGCAATAACAAACTCAACTTTACTCATGTAATAAAGTAATATAGTTTTTGTGGGGGTTTCTCTAACCGACAACCACCACTATGAGCCTAAGTTGTGATACAATGTCTTGCCCACGCTGCCAGAACTGTCCTATTCTTTGCAATTAAATAGAACTCCTTAACTAAGTGGATCCACTAGTCTATGCTAAAAAGCATTCAAGGAGTCATCTAAAAAGTATGATCATTTACTACACATGATGGCTACATGGTTTATGGAGATTTGAGTTAATATGAACTCTCCCTCCATATCGGTACTCAATACTACTCCCAAAATGTACTTAGCACATTTGTTTACAAACGAAACTTCTTTCTTTGGTTTGAGATAATTACTCAAAACATAGCTTAAAAGCTCTCTTGGAAATTGGTGTTTCCCTTTCTTGTCCAAATGTGAAAACATTTTAAACTCTTGGGAATACTTAGTTCCCTTATAACTTTGGGAGAAATGAACTCAAATCTTGACTCTTTTCTTAACTTGAAACATAAGTCTTAAAACAAAGTTAAAACATTTGTGAAAGACTTCTTGAAAAGACTCTAAGAACTTCCTAGACTTGGCGCTTAACTTTCCTTGAATTTGAATTTATGGATTCAAGGTTATGATTCATGTGTCTGGATGATTTCTACATGTTTAGAAGTCATTTAGAGTAGTTAGAATCAACGAAAAGTGTTACTACACTTTAAAAGGACTTAAATAGGCTAAACGAGGAAAAACTGGTGAAAAACGATGATTCGGGCGCGCCCGCCTCAGCCCCAACTCTCTGGGACTCATTTTGGGCACACTGCAGGCGCGCCGCGCCAGCCCCTTGGGAGCTACGGGGGCGCGCCATGCCAGCCCCTTCCTAGGCAACCCGACGAACTTTTCAACTCGTTTTCTCACCCTAATTCGATTATTTTCTATTCCTTTTCTCAAATTCACTTTAGAATCAGATACCCACGGCATATACACAAAACCAACTCAAACAACTCAAGGAATCAACACTTTAATATCACGAAACTCTTCCATCTCAACTCATGTTCAAGAACGAAAGTAATTAAAGAACGACTAACAAGAACATTCAATTTCCCAAATCTTTTAGAACGAATTCACACTGAATCAAACATGTTTGGCACGTGGGTGAACAAACCAAACGTTATGAAAGTCTCACATACCTTGTGGGATCAAATTCTTGATAAAACCCGCAATGAATTCCTTACGAAGACGACGAAATCTTGATCTTTCTTCTCCTTTCTCCTCCTTTCTCTTTTCTCCAATCCCTAGCGTGAACTTCAACTTTTCTAAACTGAAAATAATATGATTTTACCCCAATTAATCTCCTAAAAATAAATCAAAATAATAAAGTATGGAAAAGACCAAAACACCCTTTAAAATCCGGATTGGACATTTCCTTATTTGATCCCTTTAAAATAATAGGGCATATCTCACTAATACGAACTCGGAATCGTGCAAACTTGGAGGCGTTGGAAAGATTATTCCAAGATATTTCCTACGGTATCTGGAAAGACACCTAACTCATATTGAGCTAGGAGTTATGGTCGTTTGAAGTTGACCAAAAACTATACTTTTAACACACTTAACAAATTTCCAGATTTTTATATTCTTCCCAAAAATGGTTATTTCCAATTCTTAACTTCTTCCTAGTTATTTCAAATTGGTGGGATGTTACATCTAGCAAATCTGGATGGTTTTGAGAAGTACGATAACCTACACAAAAAGTACTTATAAACAAGAACACGAGGGTTGTCCATAATATCTATACACTTAAATTATAAAAAAATTCACCTTATTGTACACCTCTTTTGGCGTTCTTGCACCCCTTTTCAAACATTAAAAAATTATCTATGAGCTCACAATAACTTTCAAACCGTTCCTGCAAGATGTTATGAGGCAATAAGGTAGGAGTAAAGTTTTTAAATGATAAAAGGTACATCTTTTATTATTAATATCATAAGGTAACATAAATGTAACCTTTGTTTTTTTCACAAAACTGAGTGCTTGTTCCATGAAATATGTTATGTCATCTTCATCATTCAGGAATATTTCATAGCCCTTAGGCAAAAAAGGGTTTAAACCAAGGAGTAAACGAGGATGCCTTTAAATAAATATTTATCTTTTTCTATAACACCAACAATATCGATTCTATAAAAAATATTGAAGACTTAGTTCCACATAAATCATCAAATAAGAATAGAAATTAATGACAATAGAAATAGGCAAATTCTAGTAGGAAACATTTTTCTCTTAAAGACCGTCATAATGACAAGGAACTTGATATACTTCTCACTTTGATTTGGAAACGTGTCCTTAAATTGGTTCAAGTAAGAGAATGCCTCATCAATTGTCATTTTTTGCTTGATAGCACAAGCTGTATCAACAACACTATCACCACTTATATTACCAGACCACCTTAAGAAACATATGATTGACTTTGACAAGTAGAACCATAGCTAAAAGTTGGTAGTAAAATTTATTTGTCCAATTTAATAATATAGAGTAATGTTATACTCTCATTCATTTATCTTTGGATTGAAGAAAAAACATTTAAAAGTTCATTAAAAATTGACAAATCCTTTGATATGATACAACCAAATAAATAGTGGTACTGTCGATATGTTGGAGCCATTAAAATAAAAAAGAATTATCCGAAAAATAAAAATTAATCTAGATCAACTCTAACAACACAACATAGGTAAAGACTCGATCTTTATCTTCAGTTGTGTGTGATAAAGTTGAGTAGAAGACAAAAAAATGATTTTAAATACTTTAAGTTGTTAAGTTATAAAAAATGGCATCTGACAATTCTTGATCACTAACATACACATACTATACATCATAGAAATTAAAAATAACTAATTTATCAACAATTTACCTAAACAAGTTATGTACGTATAAACTAGACCCGAAAAAAATGAACCTAAGACAAAGATCTATCTTACGGATCTCTGTGGGAAAACCCAAATGGAGAGTCATCTCTCAATCTCTTCATGCTACAAAAATAGAACAACAAAAATCAGTTTCATAGTAAAAAAATTCAAACAACAGATGCTCCATTTTCTAAATAGTCACCTTTTGAGATAAGTATGCAAAATAAAAAATCTGAAAAGATCTATCAACGAAAAATAATGAATCTATTTTTAGATGAGAGAAGATAAAAAAATCGTTCTTCAATTCAGTTTTCTCTACCTTTTTCCTTTCCCATCTTCCTTGGCTCCGATGTACTACAACACACAGAAGTTTGAGAAATAAAGAGGTGAATGGTTAAGAAGTGAGGAAACAAATAAATTTAGAAAAAAATATTGCTATTGTATATCACATGTACTTCTAATATCAATTTATACACATCTGTTTATTGTACCAACAAAATTTTGTCAATATTCAAAGAAGGCAAAATTTTAAAATGAGCTAAAAATAAGTAATGAGAGTGCACATTTTGAAATTATGCTAGATTTTTCTACATCACTATAGATTACAATAAATGACAATTATGATAATTCCACAACGTGTTGTTAGTCCTTTCTGTAGAATTTTGAGTTTATTAATAAATTTGCAAAATGCATTTCACCTTATATTTTTGAAACAATTGTGCGTTTAATCATTTTCTCTCAAAAGTCTAAGACTATGTTGGATATCTAATATTTATAATTAAACTTCAATTTTTGCAAAAAGGAATAAGATTACATCATATTGTTTATACTAAGAACTATATAACGCTGAATTGGATGACTTTATGAGGGCCATTTAAATGATTTCACCAAATGAAATGGAATACTTTGGCTAATGGATAAGTTTACAATCATTTGAATCTATTTCAAATGGAAAGAATATTATGTGATCACATTTCTTCTAACCAAAATTGATGTTATCTAAACTCTAACTCTCCTCAAGATTACTCTTGTTGGTATATCTACCAAGCGGGTCAGCTATGATAAGTTTATTTTAATTTAAGTTACTAAATAGATGAATTAGTGACTCACCCAAAATTTATTTTGGTTTAAATTTATTGGGATAAATGTGGCTCATGCCCCAATTCGCTCACTTCTTACTACGTTTCTATTACTTTATTTGTTCTTTTATAATTTTTTTGTACCTATTAAAATTATATTTTTTCTTTATTACACCAACATATAACATATCAAATAAGAAAAAATAATTGTTTAAAACATTTTGATAAGATAAATCATGGGTCAATCTAGCTAAGATATTAGTGTAACTTTTTACGTCTTGGATCAAAATGGACAGAGCCGATAAATAGATGGATTATACAACGCTGGGACGAATTGTACTAGTTATATTTAAATAGGATAATATTGTCACTATAGTAAGGGATCTATCTATAACCCATTAGATATGCATAATTAATAATAGCATTGTATTATCTTTATTTAATAATATAGTAACTAAAAATGTTAAAATGAACAAAAAAATAATAATATACTTCACATATGATAAAAAAAATGAGTATCAAGTTAAAAATGTAGGGCTAGATGAAACAAAGGATGAAAACGATATAGAACAATATTAGTTTTGAATCGAACTATTGGAAATATGTTTTATATTAAATGCACGTAGCGATGTATATTTGAAATAAGGAGCATGTTAAAAGCACTATATTTCACTTCATCAATGTTTGAATGTCTTTTTAATAAGATAGCTTATTAGTAGTAGTTAAATCATCCTAGAAGATTTTTTTGAACTCTTCTAGCAAATAAGGATGGTCTTTGAGAAGTACGACAACCTACACATAAAAAAATATACTTATAAACAAGAATACGAGGGTTGTCTATAATATCTATGTACTCAAATTATAAATATTTATGACCTTATCGTACACTTCTTTGGCGTCTTGCACCCGTTTTTGAATATGGAAACATATCTATGAGCTAATTGTAATTTTCTATCCGTTACTGCAAGAATTTATGAGGCTATATGTTTGGAGTAAAGTTTTTTAATGAATAAAAAGGTAGGCCTTTTATTATTAAAATCATAAGGTAACATAATGGTAACCTTTGATTTTTTCGGAAAGATGAGTGCTTGTTCCATGAAATATGTTTTCTCATCTTCATCATTGAGGATTATTTCATAGCTATTTGGCAAAAAAGGATTTAAACAAACGAGTAAACTCGGATGTCCTTTAAATAAATCTTTCACGTTTTCTATAACACCGACGGTATCAATTATGTGAGAAATATCAAAGACTTAGTTCCATAGAAACCATCAAATCAGAATAGAAATTAATGACCTTTCAAAATAGGCAAATTGTGGTAAAAAAAACCTTTTGCTCTTAAAGTCCATCATAACAACAAGGAACGTGATATACTTCTTCCTTTGATTTGGAAACCTGTAGTTAAGTTCAAATAAGAGAAAGCCTCATCAATCCTCATTTTTGCCTTACTAGCACCAGCTCTCTCAACACCACTATCACAATTTGTATTACCCAGACCACTTACAGAAACTTGTGATTGACTGTGACACATAGAACCTTAGCTAAAAGCTAGCAGTAAAATTTATTTCTCCATAAAATTAATATAGAGTTATGTTATACACTCATCCACTTAAAATATATGCTTATATTGGGATAAAAGATTTTTTTGATATAGTTCATTCAAAATCGACAAAATCCTTCAATATGATACAACCAAAGAAATAAGGGTATTGTTGATATGTTTGAGCCTTTAACCTAACAAAGAATTATCAGAAAAATGAAAGTCAATCTAGACCGACCTTAACATACGCAACATATGTAAAGATTCCGTCTCTATCTTTAGTTTTGCCTGATAATTCATAGTAGAAGATAAAAAATTGATTTTAAATACTCAAAACTATTAAACTATGGAGAAAAATTGCATCCAACGTTTCTTGATCACTAAGATACACAAACCATACATCATAGGAATTAAAGATAACTAATGTATCAACAATTCATCAAAACTATTTATGTACATACAAAATCAACCCAGAAAAAACGAGCAGAGGCAAACATCTTACGAATATATGTGGGAAAAACCAAATGGAAAGTCATCTCTCTATATCTTCATGCTACAAAAATAGAACAAGAAAAAGAAGTTTTACAGTATAAAAAAAAACAACAGATGCTCCATTTTTTAAATGAACTCACCTTTTGCGATAAGTATGTAAAATCAAAATTCTCAAAAGATCTATAAACAAAAATAGATTTGAATCAGTTCTTTAGATCAGAGAATATTAAAAAATTTCTTTTTCGTTTCATTTGTCTCTACCTTTTTCCTTTCTCCCTCCTCTTTGACTCAAAAGAACTACAACACACAATTTTGAGAAATAACTAGGTAAATGACAAATAAGTGAGGCAAAAAAATTAATTGCATAAAAATATTGCTATTGTATATCTTATGTACTTCTAATATCATGCACGTCTATATATTGTATCAATAAAATTTGGTGAATATTCAAAAAAGCTTAAATGTTTAAATGAGCTTCAAATAAGTAATAAGTGTGCACATTTTTAAATTCTGCTAGATTTTTCCACATCAGTTTAGATTAAAATAAATGACAATTATAAGAATTCCACAATGCATTGTTAGTCTTTTATGTAGAATTTTGAGTTTATTAATAAATTTGTATTTAATGGAATTCACCTTATGTTTTGGAAACAAGTGTGCAGCCATTTATTTTCTCACAAAAGCCTAAAGATAATGTTGCATATTTAATGTTAATAATTATACTTCAATTTTTGCAGAGAGGAATTAGTTTACATAATATTGTATGTACAAATAACTCTATAATGTTGAACTGGATGACTTTATACCAAATGTTTGGCTAAGAGATAAATTTACCGTCATTTCAATTTATTTCAAAGGGAAAGAAGGCTATGCGATCACATTGTTTGTTACTATGTTTTATGTGATCTACACTGCAACTCTCCTCAAGATTACTCAGGTAGGTATATCTACTAAATGGGTTGGTTATGATAAATTATTTGAATAGTTTAATAAATAGATGTAACACTCGGTCCTACAAAGAGCTAAATTTAGACAAAACTAAATTAGAAAGAGCTAAAATGAGATTGATACAAGTTACTCTTATAATGTGAGTTTTGGGTCAACTTCAAATGACATTACCTTTTAGAACATGATGAGTTAGAGGGCCTATAAGGTTTCAAACAAAGGTCGTTAAGTCCTTTTTCCAACTCCACCGAGTTTGCTAAATTTCGAGTTTGGATGAAGAAGATATGGATGTTTGAGTACAGCCTGTCTAGTTAATGTAATTCATCCCTTTAAAGGAGGGGTATTTTGGTCTTCCTTAGCCCACTGGGCCTACACATTTTTTCACCTAATTAGGGGTCAAAGCTGATTAAAATCAGTTTTCACTCAAGTCTAAAACGTTTGAAAGGTTAGGGAAAAGTTCAAGAGGAGAAAAAGGAAGAAAGCTTCAAGTGTTCATCATGTTTTGGGGATTGTTGCCAAGAACTTGGTTCTTTCAAGGTATGTAAGTTTTCATAGTAATGGATTTGATCACACTCACGCCAATCATGAGTTTCAAATTTCGAATTCATCCATGATATTGAGTATATTGAGTTCTTTGAGGTTTTGTCCTTCATTCTTTGATAATGGAATTTTGTGGAGTTCTTGAGGTGAGGATCTTGCGAATGAGAGTTGTTCATTGAGGGATTTTGAGTAGATTTTTATTTACTTGTTTTGGGTTAATGAATCTATGGGATTTTGAAATTAATCAATTCTAGGTGAATTAGGACCAAAAAACAAGAAGAAAAATTTGTCATAATGTCCTTGAAAAGGGCTAGGGCGGCATGCCCTTGATGCACCATGAGTGATGGCGCCCTACCCGTGCATTGCACCACAAACCATCCCCAGTAAATGGAGGGCTGGCACTATGGGCCAACGATGTGCTAGGTGCATCAGTCTACCTTCCCTTCTGTTCTTCGGTCCGTACTTGTTCCTTTGAGTCAAGCTTTCATTCTGTTCTTAATCCTAACTATCTAAACATTCATAAATCATTGAGAGATCCTACATATATTCTAATCATGTCTCTTAATTTCACTTTTCAAATTAAAGTAAAGATTAGGAGTAAGGTTCGAGAAGTCTTTTGAGTCCTTTTGATAAGTCTTGTACAATTATTTATATCTTGTTTTAAGACTTGAGTAATTGTGTATGAGGATGAGGAGAGTTTAGTTAATTTTTCAAATTGAGTATGAGGGGTCTAAGTATTCACAAGTATGTAATACTTTACATCTAAAGTGAGAGAAACTATGCTTTCTAAATGAGTTTATGAGAAGTTTTAAGCATCATATCTTTTAACAGAAATCTTTTGAGTAATTATCTCAAATTGAGGAGGAGTTATATTTTCTTTAAAACATATGAGAATGAGGTGTGTATATATATATATATATATATATATATATATATATATATATATATTATTGGGAGTATTA
>JAJOOH010005111.1:0-29863 GCA_029582605.1 Solanum gracilifrons
TACAGTCAGTATTCAGTCTCAGCATGTTATAAATTTGGTCAATGCATCAGTTAGCTCAGTATTCAGTATTTCCAGTATCTATATCATGTTCAGATTATTTCATTGCTTTATTGCTTTGTTCAGTTATATGTTATTTCAGCTTTACTCTATCCTACGTGCTCAGTACCTTTCAAGTACTGAAACATACGTGCGCTACATCTTCTCGTCATGTAGGTTCAGGTTCTCAGAATCCAGATCACACTTATATCGGTTCCCGATCTTCAGTTCAGCAGTATTAGTGGTGAGTCCTCATTCTTCGAGGACTAGTGACATGTTTACCTTTATCTCTTTTAGTCTTTAGTTTCAGTTTTTGCTACATCTAGTTGGGGCATGTCCCAACATTTCTAGTCAGTTTACAGGCTTATTTCAGACGTAGTTAGATTCAACTTAGTAATTTGAGTTTGATATTTCTTTTGTATTAAACTCTCAGATTTGATATATTCAGCTATAGTATATGGGTATTCCCCATCTTTTCAGATTTATTTATGATTTAGGTTCCGCATCAGTTTATTATCTTTAGTATGCTCATGATCATGCCAGCAGGGTTAGCTTGAGATCACTCGTGGTCCTAGGTCCCGTGTCCGCGTCTTGGGGGTAGCTTGGGGCGTGACACAAATTGTGACTAACCATTATCAAATGCACTCAGGATAACAATGCTTGCTTTAAATGCAAGTTC
Organism: Solanum gracilifrons; assembly: GCA_029582605.1. NCBI lineage: Eukaryota > Viridiplantae > Streptophyta > Magnoliopsida > Solanales > Solanaceae > Solanum > Solanum gracilifrons. The sequence continues at coordinate 716 of JAJOOH010005111.1, forward strand.
AAGCTCAACAAGAGTATTCGAATTCCCTCACAACAAAAATGATTCCATCTTCACACTAAGAGCATCAAATTTTTTAAAATATAGGAATCACAAACAACTCTCACCCTCTCAAAAACAAACACATGCATGATCATTCCTAGTAGGTTGTCGCGTATTTTCCAATCAACATGATAATAAGCTCATTAGAGATCAGAAAGGTTTTTCAAGGCGTAGGGTAATGGTATGATCATTTAGTCTTAGTGACTTCTACCTTCATGGTGCATGGCCCGTATTTCATTCTTTCACTTTCTCTATAACACTTTCAATTCTCAAAATTCACACCCTATTATTTCAATCAAACTTCATTGGATACCCCATTTCATTTTATCATTACTCACACTTTATTTCAACAATTCTTTTCTCTTTTATTTTTCTTCGTTTCATTTCTCTTTTTTTTATATGGAGGGGTTCCATCTTTGTCAACACAATCATTCAAGGGAGAATTTCTCAAACTTCTTGATTTGCCTATTTTTTCCACCACACCCCAACTTAGGATTTTGGCCTAAGTTGGCTGATGAAAATAACCAATGCTCCATGAAGATTATAGGTGCGAAAGAAAAGGGGTTATTTATGTTCGAGGTTCTTCCAAAGAAAAGGGTATGCTCAAATGGTGTTAAGCTATGTTCACACTCTCACAAGGTGGACACAAATAGGTATAATGGCAAAATTGGCTCACTCTTCACAAATTGCCTTATATCATCTCTATCATTCGCTCATACTAGCTAATTGGACCAACGGAGCAAGCTCTAAATATAACCAAGCATGCATTTCAAGTAAACCTCACCACACACGACATTCAACACAATCATCAAACAAGACTTTACCACTTTTTGCTAGCGTGCAACGATCATCACAAGAGTTTAACTCAAAATATTGCATAGTCACAATGAGATGCTACGAGTTCACATACGACTAATATAACTCAATTCGCCTCATCATATTTGCACATACATATCGTTCAAACAAGAGGACTATTCAACTCATCGGTATTGAACAAAACCGACACTCAAAATTGCTAAAGAACAACCACATTCACACATACATCAAGCGGTGGCAATTTTTAAAATCGCTTCAAAACTATTTACACATTAAGAACAATAGACCAAATTCTATCTATCAAAACCAAGATATATATAAACACAAAGTATGATAAAAATTTCGCAAAATAAATACCATAATATCCATAAAAACAACCCAATAGAGGTAGGTATGGAAACACCTCACCCAGTCAAACAAATATAGCAATTGTCCTCAAATGCAAAGAAATAAAGATACAAAAACATAAAAGGACTCAAAAAGAATCACCGAGCCAGGATAAGCCTGGGTGAACTCTGCATATCGATGATTCAATCATCTTGGGCTTCACTGCCCGGTGCAACATAATAATTGGTTCCACTAGAGCCCACCAACGACGTCTCTCTGAGTGATGCCACAACAACTGTCTGAACAATAACTCATTTAAGATCAGCTAAGTCATCATACATGGCAGCATCACGGACACTCGGCTTCTCCTCATCAGTCTCTGCCACAAACTCGGCATCTACATCATCAACCCTACCAAATCTCCGGTTCTAGTAGCCGGAGGAACTTCAAAACTAGCAGGAACATCAGTGCTCAGAATATCGGGGATCTCAATTATGCCGCACAACATAGACAAATCTGTGGACTTCAACTCGTCCGCATCCTTACTCACCTCCACAAGATCAGCCTTTAAGGTCGTCATAACATCAGTAACACCCTGGCTTTGCTCACAAGCCTCTATCCTTACCATAAGGGAATCCAATGCTAACTTGTGGCCATCAATCAGTTCTCTATGCTCCCTTATCTCAGCCCTAATCAGGGCCAATGTAGCAATTATCGACTGCTCTATCAGCCTGAGCACAACGAACTCTACTAGAAAGGCACACACATTAGCACATTGAGCTAGATGGCCCATTTTATCCAACATAGCCTAGGTGATAGGGGGTAGGGAGGTGGCAGTTGCAGCAGTAGAAGTAGAGGAAGGGGGTGCAACCGTAGAAGTGGGAGTATCAGAAGTAGAAGGACCAGAGGTACCTGTAGGGCCACTAGCCTAAGGGGGCATTATTTCCTCAATCGGAAAAATGTCAACATCAATTACAAGGGACGTATCCACCAGTACAACACTCCTCCTATCGGCCTTATCCCTCATCTACTCGGGCCTTGATACATCGGATGTCAGTAGAAGAGATAGGTGTCACCTTCATATCCATCTTCTCATTCCCAGGGACACGAGCCCACCGGCACAACTCGATGATCAATACAGGGAAAAAAAGGGAGGTCTGACTTTATTTTCCCTCATGGCCATAACTTTCTCAATGAGCAAACCTATATTTAGTATCTGCCACTCTATAATAGAACCTAGACACGCAGCCTTTGGATGTTGGAGGATCGACTCATTCTGTGAAGCCATAATGGTGTTGCTGATGAACCCGAACTTGTATATGGCAGCCACGTTCAGGTGTTTTTTCTCAATAGATGCACCTGCCTTGATCCACCTCGATGTCACATCAGAAAACAGGGGTGTCACCAACCATTGAGATCATCTAGGGTCTTCCTTTGGATGAGCTCAATATAGTAGTGCATGAAATCTAGTGAACACCTGAGTTCATCGTTTATATCTAAGTTGATGCACTTCACCTTCCGGCCCCCAGTAATCACATGATCCATCGGTCTAAACGCACTGACCTTCTTTTTCCCCTTATTTACGAGCTCTCCATATGCTGAATAGAACTCCCAGACCCAAGTAGGAATGTAACGTCCTCGGGGTTTTATGAATACTTCAAACTTGTGGAACGTCAAGGTTCTCCACCCTTCTGGGTACCGGTCTACCACACCATCGCTAGACAACCACTTCTTTTCTAGTATTGTCCTCAAACCCTCAGCCTTTGATCGGTTAAGTGACTGGGGTAGAGGAACATGAATTGGAGGTGGTGCATACATTACTCTCCGAGTTGGGGCTGGAGGAGGAGGAGGAGGAGGCGTAGGAGGCACCGAGATCCTAGATGGATCATTCATAGACTTGGAGCTTAGCTCAACTCTCCTAGACGGTAGGAGCTGGTCATTTTCCGACTCAGAGACAGAGGCCGGAGACCTTTTCTCAAAGTGGCCCTCATTGTTACAGGAAGTGAGGTACGTGGTGTAGATTCCCTCACTGTCGGAGCTCCCCTCTGCAGGTGTCAACTGAACTGGCATCCTGCCCCTTCCCTTCCCTCTTTTGGAGGAAGTTTAGTAACCAGGGCCCGAGAGGCAGTAACCTCCTGATTGATAACTATCCCTCGGGCCCGATTTCGGGACAGTTGGTTTCTTCCTACAACTTTGGGTCTAGCCATACCTACACAACAATGCTAAAAATATTAAATGTAGTTGAGAAAAAAAATTACATTGTAACTGTTGCAGGAAGGCACGCCGAACCTGTCGGCGAGTCCCCGAACACCTTTGGTGAGCCAAGTCGGGCTCCCCAAAATATACAGAACAAAATCATTCCAAAATAAGCATAGTTCGACGATGTCCAAGGCCATTCAGCGGATCGACGACACCTTTCTGTGAAGTACAAGTAGCTCGCCGAAAGTGATAGAATAATTTCCGAAGTTACGGGCGTAGAAGGGTAATCTAAAGGAACTTTCGGCAAGTCACCGAGTGAGCTCCGCAAGCTCAGGCATATCGCTGAAATATACAGAACTCAAACCATCAAAAGAGAGAAATAAAAGGCGATATAGGAGACTTTAGGCAAATAGCCAAACCACTTGGCGAGCTCGATGAATAGTCCAACCAGCCAATTTTCCACCCTGGCCTTCAAAATCTTACCTACAGCCCACAAAAAAATTAAACTATTGTTCTATGCAATTGGGTTCAGACCCATACTACCCATGCTCATGGGGTACTCAGACTTCCCCTACTTCGGTCAAAATTGGCCAATTGACGTCTTTTTCCCTTAATAATTATGTCAATTGCTACATCATTTGGCAAAATCCAACAATTAGCACAATTCGGGTTTACTCAAACTTCACCCAAACTAGACCCACAATAATTTCAACACAACCCAACAAATTTAACATCGTCAAACTCGGGATTTCATGATTTAAGGACAATTAACACAGTTAAAACTAAATGCTGGCAAATATTACAGCACACATTCAACAAATCAAAATTTAAGAATAGAGATCAACCACACAATTATTATGCATTCAATTTTAACCAAAATGTAGAGTGGTGTTCGGAAAACCAACCTTATATGCCAAAAATTTGTAAAGCTAGTCTAGCAATGAATCCAACAATCCACCCTAAGTAATCAATCCCACACACAAAACAAGTAAAAACAAATACGAAAGCAGTAAAAGGAGGTTGTTAAAGTTAGTAGGTCAAAAAGTGTTAGATGAGGAAAGTTTTTTAGTTTAAAACGGTTTGGCATTAAAGACTCTTCTGTTCGCGCGCCAGTCGATGCGCCGAGTGGTATTTTTGTCCGCCGAGTTTTACAGAAACTCCAGTAAATTGGATGGTTAAAATAGCGGTCCAAGTCGGGCTTGCCGACCTGTTCGGCGAGTCTCCAACTGGACCTTTTGCTCACCTACTGCTCATTTTCCCACAATTTTAAATTTTCAACATGCAGAATCAACACCCGTTATTCAAAAGCAATATCAAAAGAATCAAAAATTTGGGTTGCCTACCAAGAAGCGCCTTATTTAACGTCGTGGAACCACTAAGCTACCCATTCAATGTTCATTCTTACGATTTGCCATTGTGTCACTCGGCAAACTTCTTTTTGGCCTTGTATTCAAATGAGTGAAGCTTTGACCCATTTGTGTCTCCAGCTATTTAATGGAGACCGAGTGAGTGGTTACCGTCTGATTGAGAGTTGAGACATCATCTTTCATCTCCTTCAACACTTTGTCTGACGCTTCCACTTTGTTAAGAATGTGTGATAGCATATCTTTAGTGTGGAAATTTTCTAGGTCAACCCCTTGTTCTTTTGGATTTTGACGCTCATGGGGAGGTACATATCTCTCTTTCTCCCCAATTCTTTTTTCCAATTGGCTCCATGATCACATCATTCCCTATCATAGTCTTTCCAACCGTCATAACCTTTTCTATTCCAACCTTGATTCCTGCCAAACATTGGATAGCTCGGACGGAAACCACCACCTTAAGTTGCAAGGAAACTAATTTTTTCATTATATAGAGTCTCAAAATGTGCCTCATCTGGGTTCACTCCACTAACACCAACAATATTCACAACTTTAGTACCACTACCCGTTACATTCTTTGATAAAAGATCCAATTGGGTCATCATCTTAGCCATGTTTAGGTCCCATTTTTGGTCTTTTTCAATTTGTTCCTTCATCATCCTAAATATTATAGGAGATACTGGATCCTCTCTTGTATAACAAACTTGATTGGTCATGGTCATGCCATCAAGAAAAGTAGATGCAATCTGAAAAGGTTGTTGCATGATGCATTCATGGACAAGTTGGTCGACCACACCTTTGTTCACCGAATCTACACTCCGATAGAAATGTTGTAGCAAGACATTGTTTGGGAGTCCGTGAGTCAAACATTGGAGTAGCAATTTCTAGAACAGTAGCCAAGTCTCGTGGATTGGCTCACCATCCAAGCATTTGAAACCTTGGATGTTATCTCAAAATGACATCATCCTCAAAGGAGGAAACAACCTTTTTTAGATTGCTTCAGTCAATTCATCCCAAGTAGTAAGGGAGTCCCTAGGTAGGTCAGCTAACTACTTGATAGCCTCTCCCATTAAAAAAAAAGGGAACAACCAGAGTCAAACTAACTCTTGGGAGATGTTCTTAAATGAGAAGGGACCACCAATGTCCACAAAATTTAAAATATGGTCATGGGGATCCTAGTGAGCCAAGACTCCAAATAACCCTTTCATTTGCAAGAGTTGCAACATCGTGCTTGTCATGTGTAACGTCCCATTTCCCTCAACCTGAGGCAACCAAATAGCACCTACTCTCAAATGTATCTCTTTCACCAATACATAATTCACATCGTTCAAATTGCTAATGTCATCATTATGGCCGAATTGGCTAGCGTTGCTTCCGTTGACACTCATTTCGTCACCTTCTCAAAGGCAACAAACAACACACAAAAAAGTAAATATGTTCAACTACAACACAAAAAGATCACAAACAAACTTCAACAAGAGATTTCAATAACAGCACCTTGACAACAACACCATTTTTTATAAACGCTCAAACTACACCTTATCCAATTCTAGGCGTAGGCGATCGTAATCTAGTATAAAACCTAACAAAGAGTTGGGGTCGAACCCACAGGGAGTGGTACAGTATCAAATTCAATTAAGATGTAAAAGTTGTGATTCTAATCGGTTATAGAAGTAGACATTATCGAAACCAGGTAATGTAAGTCAATGTTTTGACAACAAATGTCAGATGGAGGGCTTAAAAGTGTCAATTATCAACTACAACAGATACAAAAATGGGGGAATAGGCAAGTAGATGGAGATTCTCGGGGATGTGATAGACTATATGCTAATTTCGCTATATGGGTAATTGAAATTTACTAACAAATTGTTGAATCTCAGTGGGTAGGCTAGACTATTTATGCAATAGCTTTTTCTCGAACAACTATTACAATTCAAGTGAGTTCTCTCAAACCTTGATAAGTTTAACACTATAAATATCCCAAAACCTTAATTTATTTACTCTCTCGAGCTAGATATGAACGACCAAAAAAAGATTCACTCTCTCGAGCTGAAACCACAACAACCCCATCACTACAATCTTGAATCGATAACTTTTGTTCTTGAACCTCTCTCTGTAGCAAGCCCAAAACACTAAGCTAAAATTGCATTTGCAACTACAATTTATGAGTTAATACGCAATTATCAATCAAACCCACTTCAAAACAACAATTAAATCATTAAGCAACAATACCCATAAGATAATTAAAGCAAATAATCATATACTCACACCCAAAGAATTGGGATCTTAGCCACGCATCATAAAAGCGAAGAAATCAATACCAATTACATTCTCCTTAATCTGGATATTGTAATCCAAGTCTTTACAATGATCCAAAATTCTTAAAATAAAAAACCCAACTGTAAATCTACTTGAAAACTCCTTCAACTAAGTAAAACAAAGTTCTACTATGGAAAAATTACTTTGGAAATGACTATAAATGAGAATGCATTCCTTTTCTGCTTTTTCGAATTCAATTTAAGTTTCCCAAATTTTGGCTTTCAGGACAATTAGGCGTAGTAAGTCGAGCATCGCCGACAAAGTCGACAAAATCGGCAATGCTCTAATTGCTCCATTCCATCGCAGAGTGGCTTTAGCGATTTTCAGCTTTTGCTATCTTCAGCCATTTTCATGTTTTTCGCTTTTTTTTTCCGGTAATGTTCTTGCCTTCATTGCTGCAAATCAACACTTTAACATCAGTTTAGAGCATAAATTAGGCATCGAGGACAACAAAACTATGAAAACAAAGCCCAAAATAAGTCGAAATCTAAGACTCATCAACAACCCTTAGAAATCATCTTACTAGCTTTAAGACAAGAAATAAACCGACCTTTCGGCATAGAATTTCTCTCTAGGACAGGCTTATTCAGGAACTTAATATGACTACATAAGTTCTACAATCAATAGAAGCATAACATGAGTGAAATCAATCAATACTAAGGATGACATCAAAATCGTGCACATTAGTAGAAACAGTATATTGGACAAGGAGACGGGACAAGGAGACGTGATACTTTCTATAAACCCTCCTAGCCGCAACAAAATCACTAACTGGAGTAGAGACAATAGACAGATCTGATAGCACATCAGGAAACACATCAAACCTCATAGCCACATATGGGGTCACAAAGGATAAGGCTGCACCGGGATCAAGTAAAGCATAAACGTCAAATTGGAAAACTTTCAACATACCGGTAACTACATAAGGGGGAACCCTCTTTTTCACCATGAGTCTGAAGTGCATAGAACCTATTTTGTTTGGGAGAATTCGACCTTGAACCACTTAGACCGGATAAAGGATAGGGTTGAGCCCTAAGACGGTTATATCCTTCATTCTTAGCAACTAAAAGACAATCTCTTCTCTTGTGGTCCATCTTACCACAACCAAAACAAGCATTGGAACCCGCTAGAAATTTTACCTCGTGCTTCCTTCCACACTTAGTACAAGTAGGAAATAAACACCCACTACCATTTCCTCCTTAAGGCTTAGGGTTAGACATCCTATCATTGTTGAACTTGGGATCATTTGAGGAACCTTTCCTGAAAAACTATTGTCAAAACCTTGAATGACCTTGTCGACTTGACCTAGAATATGAAGAGTTACTATTATCAGTTCTTGCCCTCTTTATCTCCTTAGACCTTTCCTTAAGTTTCTCCTCCTCAATCTCTTAGGCATGAACCATGAGACGAGAAATATCCATGTCATTAATGAGCATGTCGGTACGACATTCTTTAACCACCAATTCAGACACACCCAAAATGAACTTGCTCATCCTTACCCTAGAGTCGGCAATAATAGAGGGAGCATATCATGAAAACTGAGTGAATCTCAAAGCATATTAATTCACAGTCATGTTCTCTTGTCGGAGGTTGATAAACTCAAGCACCTTTTCCTCCCTCATCTCAAGAGAAAAGAACCTATCAAGGAAAGCAGACTTGAACTTTTCCCAATCTAGAGGACCCGCATCTTCCATCCTTCGTTTCTTCCATTGGTTGAACCAAGTTTCAGCAATGGCCTTAAGTGATAAGCAACCAATTCCGCTTTTTCCACTAGCTTCACTCTCATAATAGTCAATACCTTGTAAACCTCATTAATGAACTCTTGATGATCTTCCTTAACCTTAGAACAATAGAATTATGGAGGATTCATCCTATTGAAATCCCATACTCTAGAGGTCGCCGTACCCACTTTTGGGTTCATGGGGGCTACTTCTTAGTTGGGTTGGGCCCTTACGGCTTGGGCTAAAACTTGGAAAACGGTTCTAAGCTCCGTATTGGTTACTTGCTTAGCCAAAGGGTTGGTCGGGACCTGTGGAGCTTGAGGAGGACCCTCTTGGCAAACATCTTCTCCCTCATTCCTTCTAGAATATGCCCTTCGAGTAGTCATGTCACGCCCCAAGGCTACCCTCTTGATGTAACACGGGTCCTAGGATCACGAGTGACCGTAAGCTAACCTTGTGTCTGGCATATCATAAGCATACTATAAAGGTTACCGAACAAAATAAGTACTATGCAGAAGATAAATAAATAGATTACTGAAAGTGGGAAATACCCAACTAGTATAAATGTATAAAACATACTAAGAGTTTAGTGATACTAAAAAATCACTCGAAAACTAAAGTAGAATCTACTACTATGTATAAAAAGCCTCTAGCTAAGTTGAGTTTCTTGGACATGCCCCCTAGATAACTTGAAGCAAGGTAAAAACTGAATAAAAGATTTACCAAAAAAAATATGTCTATTTTCCTAGATGTATGAGGATTCACCACTTAAGATGCTGAATACTGACCGAAAGTTGATCTAAGTGTGATCTGGATGTTCAGTGCCTGAACCTACATCGTGAAAGGATGTAGCGTAGAGTATGTGTCAGTACTTGGAATGTACTTTCAATGCAGGATATAGATAGTAGTTGAATAAAATATATAAGTTGAACCAGCATAACTGAGTAACGAAATAATATAAACAGAAACATAGATACTGAAATATAACTCAAAATTGAGCTAAATGCAATGACCAAGTACTAATCATGAACGTAACATACTGAAACTGAAAGCTGAAGTATATACTCAAAACCTGGTCAAATAAATTAGAGTCTTACTATGGGAGCTACTATTAACCGATATAAAACCACGTGAGCTAAACTCGGAGTCCGATGTATACTCCCCGTTGAAAGGAACTAATATACCTTGCCAAGGGTATAAAGGCATGACTACGTGATCACTAAATCTGATGCCCAATAGAGGAGACTTTTAAACCTATGAGAGCACGTAGTTCTAAGACTATGAGGGTTTGTTGAACCCTAGTCCAACTTGGTACTAAGTCTACTCCCAACTAAATATATATATGACTGATATGCAATTGAAATACTGAATAGCTCGAAATACTGACATGAAATCTAAGAATGCAACAATTAAATACTAATAATGTACCATTAGAAATTTGGAGCATGATTATCTATTTTACTGACCAATCAAGTGTAATTCCTGTCCCGTAAAGGGCTTCGTGGTTCACCAAATTTTCTGGTTCACTTTTTTTTTCTGCTGAAGTGTCTAAGGTAGGTTCTGAGGTGTTACAATATCTCCCCCTTGGAACATTCATCCTCTAATGAAGTCTAAACTAGTTAAGATGGAGTGAAGGAGTTGCAATCCCTACCACTAAGTACTAGAAACTGATATCTAACTTAACCTAGTTCTAAGAACATGCAAATATGCTTAAACGCAAGAACAACTGAAGGAAAAAGATACTAAGACTGAATTTACACAATAGAAACCTGCAAAGCTAGAGAGGAACTATTATTTGAAGCTGGAACGGAATCAGATGGAAAGAGATAAGGATACTTGGCCTTTATGGCTGCTTCTGCTTCCAAGTAGCTCCTTCTACTGACTAACTCCTCCACAAAACCTTCACTGAAGAAACTTCATTAATCCTCAACCTACGAACCTGCCAGTCATGAATCTTAACTGGCACCTCTTCATAAGTGAGATTATCCTTCACAACCAAACTTTATTATGGTATAATCGATGCCAAATCACCCACACACTTTTTCAAAAAGGAAATGTGAAAGATTGGATGAACCGCTGCTAGTTCTGCTACAAATTCAAACTCATAAGACACATTACCAACCCTTTTCAGGATTCTGTAAGGACCTACATATCTAGAACTGAGCTTCCCTTTCTTGCCAAATCTCATCACTCCTTTCATAGGTGACACCTTCAGGAAAACCCAATCATTGATTTCAAACTCTAAGTCCTTGCTCGTCAAGCTACATAGGACTTTTGATGACTCTAACTTGTATTAAGTCTATCTCTGATGACCTGAACGTTTTCCATAGCCTTATGAACCGAATCTGGCCCAATCAATGCTTCTTGAACTACTTCAAACGAACCTATTGGGGACCTGAATCTACGCCCATATAGTGCCTCATAAGGGGCCATCTTAATATTAGAATGAAAACTATTATTATACGCAAACTCTATAAGAGGTAGATTATCATCCCAACTACCCTTGAAATTGATCACGCAAGCTCTCCACATGTCCTCTAAGGTCTAAATGATACGCTCTGCCTGACCATCCATCTGTGGATGAAATATTGTACTGAGATTTACCTGAGTACCAAGACCTTTCTGATATGATTTCCAGATATAAGAGTTAAACGAGAACCTCGATATGATATGCTATAAAAGGGAACCCCGTGCAACCTTACTATCTCATTATTGTAGAATTTAGCGTAATCTTCCGATGAGTCTATAGTCTTGACAGCCAAGAAGTGAGCGGACTTAGTAACTCTGTCTACTATCACCCAAATGGAGTCATGAGGTATGCAAGTACAACGTGGTCAAATGCACTAGAGTCTGACTATGGGAGCTACTATTAATCGACCTAAAACCACATCTGCTAAATGCGGAGTCCAATGTATAAGCCCCATCGAGAGGACCCAATATACCTTGCTAGGGGTATAAAGGCATGACTCGCGTGATCACTAAATTTGATGCCTAATAGAGGGGTTAACCCTACGGGTCACGTAATTCAGGGACTATGAGGGTACGCTAAACTCTAGGCCATAGTAAGTCTACTCCCAAGTGAATATATATATGACTGATATGCAATAGAATACTGAATAGCTGGAAATACTGACATGCAATCTGAGAATGCAACATTTAAATACTAATAATGTAACATTCAAAATCTTGAGCATGATTATCTATTTTTTAACCGTGAACTTGAATCATCATCATTTTGCAGATTCTTTTCCATTTCTATACCAACCAGACTTTCGCGTACACATTCAACAAACCTATCAATTAGTACAAAATGTCACTTAATTCCAATGTTAGTTCATAGTTCTTAGGTGTCAGATGTGCCATGATTTCACTGCACATTAAAATCCTCAACATAGAACAATTACTTGTCCTCAAGTGATGAGCAAAACAACTATAATCAATACTCACATCATTTACAGGCTTATGACCCTACGCAGCAACTATTTCAAGCACAATTTGTATCCCAAACCTCTTAATCTAACATGTAAGGATCAATACATGACATCTTTTTACTTTCAGTCAATCATGCTTATACCTGCGAATCATGAGATCACACAATCTACTTCCAAATGCAACCACTGTGTCCTCTCACCAAAGAAGTCCCTCACTCATAATGGTAGGGACTGAGTACTACGCTCACACTCTCAATGAATTTCTAACACTAACAACAAACTACCATAGGCTTGCCCTTGCTTTCTACGCTTTATCTTTCAACCACCCGGAGTAGGATCACTGTAGGACTTCATCGTCTTGTAATATAGGCTCGGGGCTAGGGAATGGAGATTTGGTTTTCTGAGTGACTAATCCCTCGGTTTTCCAAAATGTTGTTTGCACATATTCTTTTCTGAGCGATTCCCTCATTTTCTTATTTCACCCTGATCCAGTAGCTATTATTATTCATTCATTTCTTCTTCTTCTTTTTTGCAATTTTGATAGGCACTTAGCTCACTGGTCGAACCTTCGTTTTCCCTTCTTCTTTCTGCTCGGGTTGCAATCACCCTCAACTTAGGCTTTTGGCCTGAGTTCTGATATCGTACCTTCGGAGAACCAAGGATATGTTATATGTTGGGTAAAAACAAAGATTGATTTAAGGCTCAAATTGGGTTCAAGTGATAAGCTTTTCATTTGGTTCTTTTATTTTTGGCTTTTTATTGGTTTAACAAAAATGGCCTACTAATCCTTTCCTATCAGGTTATTCTCAGATTCAAGCAAGACTACTTAGGAAAGTTCTAGTTTCTTCTCTTAGTGTTAGATTTTAATCAAACCTTACACACACTGCACATGATTGTATTTTGTTAGTTTCTTGGTTCCCCAATTGAATTATTAGATTAGCCATGTTCAACATATCAGTATCTGAGATATCATGTAAAGATCCTAACAGTCAAACTCAGATGCAGGTCCTCAATTTTCATAGATCAGCTACTGCACAGCTCAACACATAAAACAACCAAAACAATAATACACCGAAACAACCTCCATTTTTCTAACAGCTATGGCAGGTTGCTGACCACTCCCTTCCCCAAATAGAAAGGACCTTTCCCTCAAATTCGATACAGAATAATCAAATACACATGTTATGAGGAGGGGTTCTACCTACGGCGCTCTAGGCTTCGGTCGTCCGATTAGAATTGGCACCCTTATCAATGGGTGCACTCTCAAAAATCAGGAAGTGATCAGTTTGGTCCTCATAAGTCGGAGCAGGTGTGCCATTACCAGAAGCTCAAACTAAGGCTGCATCTCGCTATTGTTGTTCAAGGGCTTCCTTTTCCCGAGCTTCCCTCTTTGATGTTCTACGAGTTCTCTTTTCTTGCCTTCTTGCCTCTCTAGCTGGGTCAGTAGTGGTCTCATCATCAAGTTCTCTAGCTTTGTGTTTTCTCTTGCCGAATTTACTTGTGGGGGATGCTCCCCAAATATCATGAAGTTATTGAGTGGCGGGTGGCTGACTTAACATTTGCATCAACGACTCTGGCATGACTAGAGTAGGCACTGGTAATGGCTATTCGGCCAACTTAACAATTTGAGTGCGCATCTCGGCCAACTGGGTTCTGAACTCTTCAATATCTGCCGAACCAGCAGCCTGGAAGAGATTCTGAACAAGGTTCTCCAAACCATCCATTCTGTCCTTTAAGACTGATAGCTCCGTCCTCATCTCATCTTTGATCTCCTTTTTCGTAGCTAATACCTTTGTCTCTATCAACTGGGGCATCCAAAGCACAATTTGGTCTACCAATGTATTGGTTTGGCGCTGATGTGCAACCAATTTCTCAAGAAAAAACATAGGGATAGTGACAAAGGTACCTAGAATTTGAGAGGTTGAAGCTACATACGGTGGTGCCTCTATGGACAGCGGTGGGCCCTCTGTGGACGGCAGTGGTGCCTCTGTCTGTACTGGATCTCTATCTGTATGGGGGATGTCAAGTGGGACATGTGGAACAAAAACTAAAGTACCCACAATAGCAGATTTCACGCCAAAGAGATGGTTCGCGACATCCTTGATTATGGAAACCTGGGTTAGTCTGAATGTTTAACCCTATCTTTCAACTAGACTGTTTGGAGGAATATTCGCTCCTCGATATAACTTCCCTATCAGACAAGGAATAGGAAGTGAAGCTTTCTTATTTAGCGCCTTGTCTCTCATCTCAATTTCTATTATCCGTCCCGCATTGATCGGGTAACCTACCATAAGACGTGCGACCAACGAGGCCAGGGAAGGTGACAAAGTGTTATCATTAGTTGTCGGTCGCAATTGTACTCCGACAACAGCCCACCAAACCTTGGTTGGAAAAGACAGCGAAGCTTTAGTGATGAGTGTTGTAGTTGTGGTGACCCAAACTGCATTTTCCCCATCTATGGCAATTTTCTTTGCAATCCAGCATAAAACCGTTTCTCGAGACGTCTGATCTTCCATTGAAGCATCACCGGTGACCTCATGATGTTTGCCCTCGAAATGGCTAACTGAAACAGGAGTAGAGTATTCCAGGCCGTACAAAATTCTGTTAATTGACGCCTCAGAAATATCTATTGATTGGCCCCTAACTATGTTTGAGTTTAGTGGACCCTAGGTAATAGCCATGTCTTTATGTCCATGCTTTGTGGTCTCTGTATCCACAACAAAATTCATCAATGTAGCTGCATAAGAGGAATAAAATTCTCTGGTCAAGTGGCTAGAGTATTTGCCAGGTGCATGGTCCATCCAGTCGAACTGATGAAACTGAAATATCTAATAGATGTCTGAGAATGCTTTGATATCAGCTACCACCACCCTAGTCTCAGGCACAATTACACGATTCTTAAGGCCCCTAGTTTTGTTCACAGTACCATTGTCGAAGAACTCTTCAGACCTGTTGACAGTCCACATGGAGCGTTAACAAGAAATCAGTTATGGTCTAAATGCAGAGTTAGATTCCTGAGCGTTCACATACATCACCCTGGTATCATCATCGGTGATTTCCTCCTCATCCTCTCTATTAACTGGAGGTAGTTCAGGTAATACTATCGCTTCAGTGGCTCCAGCTCCATCCAAATCTGCATCATCTTCATCATACATCATGTGCGCTGGATGCTGAGCTCTACCCCTTGGAGATATTGGTTGACGCTGGGGAGGGATCAATCCATCCACTCCTCTATTCTCATCTACAACCCTAGGTTGGTTGTTACCGCCATTCTGCTAAACACCTCTTGCAGCGGCTTCAGCTCCTAGTCCCAACCTTTGTCTTTGTTCCTTCAGTTCTTGTGCATTCACCATTTTTTGAAGAGTCTTTTCGAGTTCTGAGTCGTAAGAGATCAATGGAACTCCTTTACTTCTGGTACTTGGCATACACAATAGCACTCACCTGAAAGAGACACAAACACAGAACAAAATGTAAAATTAGGAAATATAACTACAAATGAATAAAGCCTAGTAAAACACTTCTGAATTGAAATTCCCTGGCAGCAGCGCCAAAATTTGATACGTCCCCAAACTTACACTCCAAATAAGTAGTGGAACCGGTTGTTGTCAATTTAGAGAACTCAACTAGAGTTGAGGTCGATCCCACAGAGAATTTCTTACAGATAAAGTTTCACTATAGCGTTTACTCAACTGTTGTTACCATTTCCTAAACAAATAATAGGGAAAGTAAATTGGGTTTTATTTAATTGTATTATACTACCAACATTTGCAGTCAAAACATAGATAAATAGTTGACAGACTATCTCGTTGTAAATTGATTCAGATAATTTAAAGAAACCAAGTTTTGTGGTCACTATGACGTCGATTATAATGCTCTCCCGTAAATTGAATGTCAGGTCAATCAATGTTTACAGAACCTTTGAGAGTTGAATTTATCTAACGCTTCTCAGCCTAATCAGACAATATTCACTCTAATTCTCTCAAACTTAAAGTGTTATCGATATTTGACTTTGCTTGATTTGACATAGTGTTAAAGATCTCTTCTCTCGAACGGCAGCTTTATCTCCAAGTCGTTGACTTCGTTCAACTTTTTCCTAACTAATGTTTTTCTCTCGAACAAACACCAGATACAGGATGGTAGAAATTGTGCACTCAATAGACTAAAATGATAATGAAAGTCGTAAACTACAGATTGTAAACAAAGATTGCCTTTTACTCATTTTACGGAATCACAACTAGAATGTCGTCATAGATCTCACACACCCATTTTTGATATTTAGCCGCTCATATTTACACACAAAGAATCAGCACTGGATAATAAAAAACATGTTAAGAAATACTTACAAAAATAATTGATAAATCAACAATCACTTGATAATCTGATAATGAAATCCAAACGTCAAACTGGTAAAATTAATCTAAATACAAAATCTAAAGCTCAGAAAAATATTGTATTCTTTTTCGTGAAACGTAAGATAAGATATGATAATACAAAAAAAAAAACCTAAAGTAGTTCAAAAATAGAATGTTACAAGTGATTCCTAATCAAACTAGGATTGAATAGTTGGGTATTTTCACGGCTACTCCCACGACTCGTCAAGGGCTTCACGGTCCGTGAAGCCTTCCGTGGTCTTCCCAAAGTTTAGGTCTTCAATGATACCAATGGAACAAGGACTACGAACTGCACCACGGTTCGTAGGAAGGACCACGGCCCGTGATGGTGTCTGTGGTTTTCACTTGGGATCCCAATATTCTTCCAACTCTTCCTTGCTTTCACACTGGTTCAACTCCACGGTAGGTACCACGGTCCGTGGTAAGAGCTACGGCCTGTGGAACCTTCTGTGGTTGTCACTTGGTTATTACTCCTCTTCATCTTCTTAAGGCCTGCATTGCTTTACTTTCACGACCTCAACCACAGACCGTAATGGAGTTCACAGTCCGTGAAGTTAACCGTGAACTTAAATCAACATCATTTTGCAGCTTATTTTCCATTTCTATACCAACCAGAATTTTTCCTACACATTCAACAAACCTATCAAACAGTACAAAATTTCACTAAATTCCAATGTTAGTTCATAGTTCTTAGGCATCAAATATGCCACGATTTCACTGCACATCACTGACCTAGAAAGTGTAATTCATGAACTAGGAGAATCAACACAAAACTAGGGTTCTGATTTACATGCAAGGAACTAATCCGACTTTCCAAGAAAATATGATATTTCGATTTTGTATACTACAACAACTAAATCACAACTTTTATCTAATATTTTAGAAACCCTAGGTTTAAACAAGTTATGTAGAATCAAGAATCTCACTAAATTCTAGAGACCTAGTGGATTAAAGGAACCCACTAGTGAAATCCCACATACATGGTATTGAAATTCATAGAGAAATCCTTTGGATTTCGGGGCTAAGCTTGAAGAAGATCTCATGCTTGTTCTTGAGGGGCAGGTTGACTAGTTATTCTTTTTTTTTCTCTAAGTTTGATGAATTTTGGTAAATAATTGTTTCGGGTAGGTTCTGACTATAATATCAGGCTTAAACTGAGTAAGACGACGTAGTTTAATGCCCAGAGCATGAGGTAAAAGACCAAAGCGACCCTGACTTAAAAGATAACGAGGGCCAACCACAGAGCCACTGACGGCCCGTAAAAGGGACCACGGCCCATCAAGTCGGTCGTGGTTCCTTTCGAGAGTATACTTGTTGTGAGAGGCCCATCCACGAGCCATACCACAGACCGTGTGAAGGACCACGAATCGTGAAGGCAACCATAGTTCTTCACTTAGGCTGGGGATCTTTCGCTTAAGACCACAGATGGAACCACGGCCCGTGGAGGGCTCTGTGGTTTGATTCCTGAGCCTGGGTAGTTCTAACCTTCCTCTACGAGACCTCTCATTGTAAGTGTGGTGATCCACGACCCGTTAAGGGCTTCGTGGTTCACCTCTTTTTTCTGCTGAAGTGTCTAAGGTAGGTTATGAGGTATTACAACTCATATCTTGTAGACCGTTGGATAAGGATTAGGAGAGAGACCTTATTGAGTTAAACTCTATCACACGATATTCTTGTAATGAAGAAGTGAAGTTTACTAACCATCTTGTAGCCTCTTATTCATAAATGTGGCGCTCTTCACACTCATAAACAAGATTTTACTTGACGTGGTTTTGAGACAAGCTAGAACCTTTCTAAACCTTGTACTTTGATTACCAAGTTTGTCACGACCCAGGGGTACCCATTTGATGTAAAATGGGGCACAAGACCCCGAACGACCTCGTACAAGCCACTTAACTTTAATAGTCAAGATAATAGAAATCTATAAGATTAAAGCATTATTTCAACATAACCATTTTTTTTAAAAAAAACGGAAGTCTAAACACTTGTCTGAAAAACCATCTAATACCATAGACTCTCAGGACGTAGCAGGTACAACAAATTATTCAAAAATCAAAATGTAAAGAACATAAGGAAAGTAGTGGACAAATCCTCGGATGAATGAGGACTAATCAATCTTTATATTTTCTTCTACTATGGATCCTAGCAACGGAGGTGAGAATCGGGAATGCCAGACCCAACATTTGTATAAGAAATGTAGGAAAGAGTATGTGTAAGTACAAAAATATACTAATTATGATCGCATCCATAAACATAACATAAGAGTTAGACAACATAAGTCATAAAGCATAGCAATGCATATAATAGATCATCTCAACATGTAAGGAGTACTTCTTGAAGTAAGCCTTTCAACCTTAGTCAAGACATGGGTAACCGCCTCTAGTCGTACTTGTCATTGAAGGGAAACTCAAGTAACAATCCAAGCTCATCACCTATCATACCATATCATGACTTGTCTTTTAAGGATATTGGGAATTTCCTCTTGCCTTCTTATAATGGATCATAGGTAATCGCCTCTTGCCCTTTAACTTTGGGATCATGGGTAATCGCCTCTAGTCCAAATTTTATTATAGGAATGTGGGTAATCGCATCTAGTCCTACTCTAAGGAATATGGGCAATCGCCTCTTATCCTTATCATTTAGAGGTCATGGGTAATCGCCTCTAGCCTCATCATTTTCATAGTTCCTTAGCTTAGATTCATTTTACGTGAGAAATTCTTTCAAACTAGAATCATTCAATGTGAGAAAGCCTTTCACATTCATATACAATAAATCATGTGAGAAAATCCCTTCCACATCAATAATATGAATAATCAACAATCAATAACATATGCTTCACTCTTAAAGAACTCTTATTTTAAATCATCACATATGCTTCAATCTCAAAGCAATTCATATCACATCTTATTTATCCTATAAAAATAGACATAAATCCATAATTTATCCTCCATTTTAAATCAATTTCTTGTTAGAATCATGGGTTAAGAATGGGTACATGGAATTTCATCATAAAAGCATAGAATCCTCTCAATTCATGCAAAATCAATCTTAATTTAATCTACTCAATAAACATTTTGTAAAGACCCATAACTTAGAAGAAAATCCTAACTCAAATTGGGGAATTTCTACTTTTCAATTTGGAGAACTTAAGGGCTCTATGGATGCAAGAGTTCCATGGATGAAAATCTATCATACCTTGCTATCAAAGCCCAAAAGCAATTGAGGAATTGAGACTTGACCTTGAGCTCTAGCTTGAATCTGCTTCTTCAACTTTTAGAGAGAGAAATATTTTGGAGAGAAAGAACTTGATCTATTTTGTTAAATTTTAAGATAATGACTTGAATGGGTAGGTTTTGGGGTTAAAATTACCTATATAAGGCTATTAGGCATAAGCAAAACGACATAGTACTGTTTTTAAGAAATCTAGAAAAGACTTAACTGCCCTTAACTTACAGCTGACGCGAACCTCCCGATGGAGGTCCATATGAGCCGTCAAGGACTTCAAGGGCTGTTGTGGCAGCTGCGATCCTTAAACAGTGGCCTTCCCAGTCAAGCCCCGTCAACACGGCCACCTTCAAGGGCCAACTAGGCCTTCACGAGATGTCTGCGAGCTCGTGGGAGGAGCCCAGCCTAGAGGTGATTTTGCCTCCCCTTTGCTGATCCACCACCACGGTTCGTATGGTTCACCATAGGCCGTCTATGGGCTCGTGGGAGGGGAACCCCATTTTGGTTAAACACTAGAAGGCACCAATAACACCACCAAGAGTCGTGGTGCCCTTAACAGCCCGTCTGGGGCTCCATGAAGGATTCCATTGCTTAGTCATGGGCCGGCGACCTTCCACTTGGGTTTTTTGCTTGGTTTTTAATTTCTGGGGTGTTACACAAAAACAAAAAAAACTAAACCTTCCATGAATGCAATAATGGTAACTTGAAATCAAGTAATTAAGAGTAAACCCACTTGGGATTCGACATCAATTTATAACAGTCAAACATCAAATTGTAATACCCCAAACACTAGAATAGTGTTCTTTCTAAGGTAAAGTATTCTCACTTCTCTCAAAACTATTTTGAACTCTCTTTTCTACTCACTATCCAAACTCGCTAAAAATTGTACCATTTGGGCTATTTATACTTTCCCAAAATTTGGCCAAAAATCAACTTTGTAACGAACTTGGTGACATTTGTTGAGCTCGCCAAACCTAATCGATGACTCGCCCTTCACTCCTCAACTCGCCTTATGATGCTCTAGACTTCAGGTGTTTGAACCTTAGTTGGGAAACTCGACAAAGTCAGCCTTTCATGTTCGGTGAATCATAGAATACCACCTTGGTTCGATGTTTGAGCATTAAATCTTTGCCTTGCACACTGTTGCTTTGGGAGATGTGCATCAGGACTGCCGTTCTCACTCAGAGCATCGCTTTTTCTACTAAAGTTCACCAACCTTATTTGGTTGAAACAAGTGCTATGCACTCTTAGTTTGTGTGAGGTCGTGCTAAGTAAGCGATTTTCCCTTCATGTTAGGCGATCAACAATGTTCACTTCACACTTCTTTTTCTACTTTTTGGCCATTCTTTCAAACTTTAGGGCTTGCCTTGTTCAATTGCCTTCATGGCTACAAATCATAAATATTTCTTTTGAATAGGACAGGACAAGGTTAGGCATTGAGGATACTAACTATTGAGCTAAATGGGCATTAAATTAGTGTAAATCTACCACTCATCAACACCCCTAACTTATGATTTTTCTTTTCCTCAAGGAAATCAAGAACACAATAAGCTCAATAAGGGTGTCTACAAAAGTACTCAATGAGAGCTAACATGCAAGCGCCATAAAAAAATTACTCTCAATAGCATGTAACCCTAAATCAAGATCAAAATTCTTAAAAAGATGACTAGCTAGTCTCAACACAAGCTCAATCTCAGTTTAGTTTCTTGTATAATGAGAGAACATGTTTCAACAAATGTATTCAAGTGCCCTCACATCAAGTTGCATGCTCTCACGAAGAAAATCAACAAAGGTAATAGGAAGCAATGCAACTCTCATTCTCACAAAAGAGAAACACATGCAAGCTTTGTGCTATAGGTTTTCCCATATTTTTCAACCATCAAACAACCTAGTTCATGTAGATCTCAAGGGTCTTTTAGAATTGTAATGGGGTTGAGGTTTAAGGTATGATCAATTTGGATCGGTGACTTATACCTTTTTAAAGCATTGTTGCAATAATCGTCACCTCTTCTCAAGTTCTTTTTCTTCTTTTTCATTTGAGAATTCAAATCTTTACTTTTCACTCAATTTATTTGGAATCCCCTTTTATTTCATTCACTTCTCTTTTTCATTCTAACTTTTCCAAATTATTTTTGTGACAATGATATATATATATATATAATATATATAAGGAGGGGTTCCTTGTTTTTGCAAAACATTCAAATTTGAGTCTCATTTCTTCTTCCTTTTCCCTTCACTTGCCTTTCATTCATCCTTCCATTCCACACCCCCAACATAGAATTTTGGCTTAAATTTGTTATTCAAACATCATAGTGCTTCAAAAAGGATTTTTGGTGAGAAGGTAGGGATAATTTGGCTCAAGAGGCTTCATTTGGTTGTCAACAAATAAGTTAGGCTCAAATGGTGCCAACATGGATTCATACCCACATGAGGTAGTCACAAAGGCTTTATGGACAATTTGGTTCCCTCGTTGAATTTTTTCCCAATATCATTTCTCACATTTACCAAGATTTACAAAATTGGACTAACAAGGAAAATTATAGGACTCTACATATGCTTTCAAGTAAAACCTCACGACACATGGCACTTTGGAATCCACTCATTTAGCACATCCTTAAAAGATCAAAAGCGTACATGTGATGTTCATTTCAAATCTCACATCAAAATGCAACTAGTCATTAAACGATTCAAATAGATGGCTAAAAGTTGTAACCACATTGATTTAATTCTCGCAATACCGACGCACTAAGCCATGCTCATCATAAGTAATATTTAAGACATAGATATTGAACACGATTGATTTCTGAAATTTTTATCAATGAAAACTTCAAGAATTTCCTACTTTGAACTCATGGGGGGATTGCAACAGCAAGGGAGATCGATATAGAAGTAAAGAGACATACATTTACCCAAAAGATCACTCTAATATGAAAAAACATCAAACTGTAATGGTTCAAAATATGAAATAACAAAAAACAAGCAAAAGAGGAATGTTTGCACGAAGGCCTCAATGCACAAAAAATAAAATGTAGTTTCATCAATGCAAAATAAGTAAAAGTATTGGGAGGCTAAGGGTCCCCCTGACAGGCTATTCTTCTGGAGCACTCTCATCTGGAGTCCTTTGTGGAGAAACCTCAAGAGGTGCATTGATGCCCGATAATAGGATCATTGGAGGCGGCATGGAAGGCTTAACTAAGGCATCACTGCCGGTCTCTGCAACAAAAACGATAGAAGAGTCTGGAATGATCCACTAGACCCAACATCTAAAGTCTCTCCAATAGATCTCTCTAGGGTAGCCTAAAGGATGACCTCCTAGTCTCATGCAGCTCGGCCAATGTCTTAGCAATCTCGTGCTCTTCAAATTGAAGCTCCTCCTCATCGGTGTCTTTGGCCCTCTTCTATCGTCCTCAGCAGCAGTCTCAACATCCACAGTAACCTCAGGCCCACTAGAGGAAGGCATCTCGGGCGCATCAGGAAGAGGAACCTCACAATAAAGCATGTAGATGTCCGTCAACAGTAATTGTACCACCTCTACCCTCAAAGTAGAAAATGCATCCCTAAGGGTGTCTAAAGCACCAGAACTACCCTCGGCCTTCTCCCGAGCCTCTATCGTTGTTGTCAGATTATCCAGCCTCAAGGTACGACCCTCTATTGTCCCCTCACACTTGAACACCTGATCTTTCAAAGAGGCCAATGCCTTCTGAATGGCCTGGTAAATGAGCATGGGAAAGTCCTTCTCAACCTGAGCAACTCTAACATTTGCTGATCTAGCAAGGTTGCCCATCTGATAGATCAACGTCTGGGCCAATGGGGTATGGGTAATAGGAGAAAGGGGAGAACTCACGGTAGAAACAACAGCAACAGGATGTATAGAAAGAGTAGAGGTTATAGTAGAAGGTTATGCAGAAATACCCACATGCTTCACCGAAGGGGCATGTGTATTGATCTCAGATGCCAAGGTAGCATGGTTGACCACAAGGGTAGAGTTAGGTGGCAGCGGCTTCATCCGAGTCGCATTATCTTCCAAGTACTCGGTATCGATCCTCCAAATGTCACTGGAGGAGAGTGGTGTAATCCTGACAATATTTTTCGCCTGAAAGGGAACTCCCGCTCTCTCGCACGGCTGTGTAATGAGCACCCGGAAGGGAATAGAGGTTTGCTCTTGTCTAAACCGAAGTAATATCTCTTTCACATTCATGTCCCCATATGTATCTTCTCCCTCTCAATAATAGAACCGACTAACATAACATTTGGATGTCAGAGTATAGATTCGTATTAGAATGGCATAACGTTGATACTGACAAACCTGGGCCAGTGTCTCGCCATGATGTTGAGGTTTTTTTTCTCTATCTTGGCACCTTTAGCCATCCAAGAAGCTGCAAACTCACCAGATATTAGAGGGGCCAACCACTCCTTTAGTTCATCTAACGTCTTCATCAACCGGGTCTTGTACTCATCAGCCTTATTATCTAAGGTGCACAATATTGCAATAGTTGTAGTTGCATGACATTGCACCATTTTACCCCATAAATCAACATCATCCACTATCTTACAGACAATACATTTTCTCTTTTTCCGTAGCACCTTGTCATATACCTACTTTGGTACATATGGTTCTCTGGTTTTTGTGAACTGTTCCAGCTTGTGGAATCTGATAGGCGCCCATATTTCTGGATACTCACTCATGACTCTATCAATCAAGAGTCGACGCTCCTCCAAAATGGTTCATTCCCCTTCTACCTTGAACCTATTCAAAAATCTCGGAGCTATAATTGGGAGAACATGACAAGTAGGATTTGGATATTGTGGGGGTGACACAAATTTCGAGAGAATATTTGCATTTTCGTAGCGATGTTTTTCCTCACATTTTTAGCCCCACTGGTAGGGGTCTAAAGGTTGGACTGTTGTGTTTGAGAAACCCTAGAAGGCTCATTTATTAAGAATTCTTTCTACTTTTCTGAAGGAGGAGGAGAAGGGGAAGACTCTCAATCCTATTCATTATTAGAGGAACCCACCTGCTTACCTTTGGTTCTTACCATTACCTACAAAGCACACATTAAAACAATGAATTTATGAAGGTTAGTTGAATTTTAATGTGAATTGAAACACATTTCAAAAATACTCCTAAAGCTCACCTAATGGGAAGGAGAATTGCAAAACAGGATCCGCGAGCTCCGGTTAGCTCACCAAATTCGATAGTAGCATTTTCGTCAGGGTTGAGGCATAAATGGTGAAGTCAATACCAACTTGGCAATACACCGAGTTGGTTTCAGTGGGTTAAGACAAGTCTACTGAAACTAAAAACACAATAGGGAAGGTAATAAGCATCAAGGGAAATGTCCTCTCTCACTCGGCAAATCACCAAATAGGTTCGGTGGATTAAGACAGGCCCACAGAGGGGAATAATACCCAAGGCCATGCACATGACAAAAAAAGGCAAGTTGGGTCTTACTCGATAATTCACCTAACTTTCTTGGCAAGCTAAGACAGGCTCACTGAACAGGAAATTTCAGCTAGTGCCTAATTTTCACAAATAAACCAATAGTAAATACTAGTTTCCCACCAACATCACCATCCACCTATATGCTTTTCTACCCATGGGTACTCAAATTTCTCCTATATATCACTAAGCATTGCACTAATTGATGATTTTCCCTTAAGGAAATAGTCACCATATCTAACATTAGGCAAAATCATGCAATTGTACCAACACTGAGCAATGCAGACTTCACTCACATTATATTAGGCATAGACCCAGCAAAATTATCAATTCAATTTTGCAATTAACCAACACAATAAGGATTCACCATTTTTATAGGCATTCACAAGTAAAATTACATGGGCATAGTTCAATTTTAAAATGTGATGCCACTCATTGAAATCAGGCACCCAACATCAATTAAAGGGCTCAAACCCACACCTTATATGCATTCTAAACTCAAAAATAATAATAAAAAATAAAAAAGCAACCCTAATACCGAAAAACAATCAAGAAACTTAAGGATCTAGGCTGGGTTTACACGAACTCTAGGCAAATGAACTCCTAGCACCTTTAAGACACTCACACGAGGCTCACAAACACTAAAAATTCAGGAAGCAAGAGAAAGGAATCAAAAAGGCTCTCATATTTCAAAGGTTTTGATTTTTTTAATTTGAAAAGACCTTTGGTCTTTTTATATCAGGAACGGTCAAAGATCTCGACTAACATTACCGAATGGGTTCGGTGAAGCACAAATCGGAGCTTAAGCTCACCGAACATGCCTGACCGTAAAATTCCTTCGGCAGATCAATATTTGGGTTTTGCATCGCCTATGTTTCCCTTTTCAATCTTCCAACCTCTTCTCAACCTGCACCATAATTCACGTTATTTGAAAGCAGTAAAAACAAAAATAAGGACTTGGGTTGCCTCCAATGAAGAACCTTATTTAACATTGTAGCACGTCATATTGCTTAAACTCAGCAATCATTTTTGGGTTCGAGATGGTGTCACTAGGCAAAGTTCCCTTTTGCCTAGGATTTAGATGAGTAGTAATTTGACCTGATTAGGTTTCCAACTGCTTGATAGAAACTAAGTGTGAAGTAACCGTCTGGGATAGAGTGGAGAACTTATTTTTTAAATCCTTCAATACTTTATCAGACCCCTCAACCGTGTTGTAGATCCTTACAAACATGTCTTCAGTACGGCTCCCTTCTAGCCCAACTGGTTATTTTTGTAATGAACGATCGTGGAGAGGAACATATCTATCTTTGTCCATCTCCCTATCTCTCCAGTTTCCAAACTATCAGTCTTTCCAACCACTATCTCTATCCTTGTTTCAACCTTGGTTCTCACCTAGTCGTTGATAATTATTGTGAGACCCCCCCACCCCACTTGATTTCTCAAGTATTGAACTTCTTTATCGTAAAATGCCTCGAATTTGGCATTATCCAGGCAATGCCCACTATTGGTTCCAACCATATTTACCGACCTGGTTCCACCTCCCATGACATGTTTAGACAACAAATCAATTTGGGTCATTATTTTGGCCATATTTTCATCCCTTTCATGGTTCTTCTCGACTTGTTCTTTGATTAAACCCATTTGTAGAAGAGGCATTTGGTCCTTTCATGTATGCCATACTTGGTTAACCTTAGTCATATCATTTAGCAACAAAGAAACTACATTATATGGTTATCTCATCAATCCACCATGGACTAATTGATCAGTCACAACTTTATTTACTGAATCAAGAGTGCAATAAAAGTATTACAGTAGCAAATTGTATAGAAAGCCATGTGTTGAGCATTGCAATAGTAACTTCTTGAACCTTAACCACGTTTCATGCAAAGGCTCACCTCCAATATATTTGAGATTTTGAATTTGGAGACAAAGTTTAACCATCTTCGAGGGTGGATAGAATCTTCCCATGAATTCCTTTGTTAGCTCATCCCACGAAGTAATAGAATTATTTAGCAACTCTACCAACCAACTTGTAGACTCTCCCATTACAGAGAACAAGAATAACCTCAACCTTATGAACTTTTGGGAGATATTCTTGCACACAAAGGGTTCACATACTTCCTTAAATTCCTAAGGTGATCATGGGGATCCTCATGAATTAGACCCCTAAAAATTTCTTTCATTTAGAGCATTTATATCATAGTTCCGGTGATGTGAAACATTGTCCTCCTGGTTGTAGAAGGTATCCCGATTGCTCCTGTGGTTTGAATGACATTAATGGTCATGTGATTGAGATCACCCATGTTGTTATTTTGACCATAGTAATTGTCATTGTCACGCCCATGGTATCTCATTTTTTGAACCTGCAAATCCGTAAACAACAACACCAAACAACAAATCTACTACAAGCACACCAAATTAAAATATAATTTCTCAATTAGAATTCTCAACAACCATTCCCCAGCAGCGACACAATGTTTTATAACGCTCAATCACCCTCCAAAATCAGTTAAAAGAGTGAGTGATCATAGTCAGTAAAAACCCAATAAAGAGTTTGGGTTGAATACCACAGTAAATGGATTATCATAGAGAATTTCTTATCAAGAAAATTATACTTTCAATTTTCTACTATTATTTTCGCAAGTATATAAATTTTCATATTGCTCTTTTTATTGTGATCTTTTTGTTTTTATATGTTATAATTAATTGTGTACTTTCTAAGTTATATGGTTTCATTTCTTCTAACCATTTTATTCCTAATATTATATTATCTTCTTTGTATATCTTAAAGTCTATTAATATTATTATACCTCCTATGATTACTTCTTTTTGAGTTGTCTCTTCTATATATGATAATTCTTTTGGTAATTCAGGGCATACTCGTTCTTTAGAAGTTATCTCTTCTTCTGATACTAATTCTCTTGGTATATAATTTTCTTCTTGTCCCGTATTAATTATTATAATATGTTTTCTTTGTTCTATTATTCCAGTTATATAATAGTGATATGGTTCAATTTCTTTTATTCTTTGGTATTCTATTGATTTTCTTGAGGGTTGAGACGTGTCATTATCTATATTTTTTATTCTTTTTGATGTACTTATCCTATCACTTACTATTTCTAGATCTTCTTCTATGTCTATTTCTTTGTAACTGTAATCATTATTATCTATTACTGTAACAATTTGTTCAAAAGGATTTTCTATTTTTATCTTATTGATTTGTTTTTTTGCTG
The DNA here is from genome assembly GCA_029582605.1 of Solanum gracilifrons. Classification (NCBI taxonomy): domain Eukaryota; kingdom Viridiplantae; phylum Streptophyta; class Magnoliopsida; order Solanales; family Solanaceae; genus Solanum; species Solanum gracilifrons. The sequence continues at coordinate 29,218 of JAJOOH010005111.1, forward strand.
TTATCTTATGTTTTGTTGTTAATACATAAAGATTTTTACATGTTGCTGTGAATATCTTACTTCCTGGGGCTAACTCTATTCCTGACATTTTGCAACACAATACTAATGATTTATCTATATTTCTGTCGTTTATTGCTACTGAATAATTAGCACTTATAATAAATTAAAATTTTTGTTAGCCCCAGGAAGTAAGATATTCACAGCAAGATGTAAAAATCATTATGTATTAACAACAAAACATAAGATAACAGCAAAAAATAAAATCAATAAGATAAAAATAGAAAATCCTTTGGAACAAATTGTTACAGTAATAGATAATAATGATTACAGTTACAAATAAATAGACATAGAAGAAGATCTAGAAATGGTAAGTGACAGGATAAGTACATCTAAAAGAATAAAAAATATAGATAATGACACGTCTCAACCCTCAAGAAAATCAATAGAATACCAAAGAATAAAAGAAATTGAACCATATCACTATTATATAACTGGAATAATAGAACAAAGAAAACATATTATAATAATTAATACGGGACAAGAAGAAAATTATATACCAAGAGAATTAGTATCAGAAGAAGAGATAACTTCTAAAGAACGAGTATGCCCTGAATTACCAAAAGAATTATCATATATAGAAGAGACA
>JAJOOH010005112.1:0-49056 GCA_029582605.1 Solanum gracilifrons
CCCCCCCCCCCCCCCCCCCCCCCCCCCCCCCCCCCCCCCCCCCCCCCCCCCCCCCCCCCCCCCCCCCCCCCCCCCCCCCCCCCCCCCCCCCCAGTCTCTAAAGTAAAAAACTGATTAGAGGAAAAAAAGAATTATCCTTTGAATGCATAAAAGAAAAGTAGGGAACGAAATAAATTATGAAGGAAAGATAAAAAATAATAAATTTTAAGTACTTGATATGCTACTTGACCTTTACTGGCTATTACCTTCAAGTACTGACAAATAATTTTCACTAAAAGTGATTTTCATTGTAGTGATAAGACCACTACTTTGATAGTTTTCAAACATGATATACATAATGCAGAAGAGCTATTAACATGTAAATGCCTTACTATTATGAGGTTACATCACAAGCCAATATCATCACCATCACTTGTTGTATCAGCTCATTGTCATTAGTACCATTATTACCTCCATTTTCCTCATGATCACTAATGTACTCTATCATAGTTTCATCCTCTTGGTCAGAATTTTCTTCGTTATAATGAACTTCATGTTCTTTTTGAGCCTCTAATTCAATTACATTTGCATCCAAGATAACTGAATCAACATCATCTCTATATAGTTGACTCAACATATCCACTGTGTCACAGAGAATTGAATTACTTTTCCAATGACATGTCTTGATACACTTCATCATTTATAATATGTAACTCATCACTTTCAGTCTCCAAAGTATCTTTCTCAGGCACATCATACAAGTATCTATCTTGAAATTTGAGCACAATTTGCCAATTCTCTCCCAATTTTGGGTCATCAATGTAAAATACTTTCTTTGCTTGAGTAGCTAGTACAAAAGAATCACGTTCATACCAAAATCTTTTAACACAAATGCTCGTAAATTTTTTATCTTTTTGCATCCCTGTTTTCTTGAGAAGATCAAACCACTTGCATTTGAATAAGAGAATTCGATTTTTCTCAACATACTCTAACTCAAGGATGTCAATTATAATACCATAAAAGTCAACAACTATACCACAATTTTGACTTTTACGTAATTCATCGCATTGTTGAATATGATACCTAACACCATTTACAATACAACCAGTATGTGTTCTTCCAAGCACATCAGGTCCCATTGCCAAAGGATATAATTTCTTGATAGATATTGACTTTTCCTTAGTATATAACTGCATAATCTATGAGAAAAACTTATTGTGTTCAATTAGTAAAGAAGAAAAAAATTTAAACACAACAACATGATTATTAGCTGAAAATCACTTACTTTACTTTTGAACCATAAAGGAAATTGTTCTTTGTGCTTCTCATCTATATTCACAACAGCTTGGTTCAACAACTCTTCTTTATTCTTCCTACATATAATAAAAAATTATATAGAAATAATTAAAATAATAAAATGTCAACATAAATATATAAAATAGAAAAATTACTTACTTAAGAAAAGGTTCTGCTTCTTCGCAATTATTCAACACATACCACCAAGCTATAACTAAATCTTTGTTTGGTATGACATCATATTTTCAATCTTTATATGGCCTAAATCTATTTGAAAATATGTCTAGAACAAGTTCACCATTGTTGCTAAATCCATCATCATTTCGATCTTCACGATTAAATCTTGTCTCAATGTCAGTAAGATACATAGAGCAAAATGTCAAACACTCATCAATAATATACCCTTGTGCAATAGAACCTTCTGGCCGTGCCTTGTTTCATACATAACGCTTAAGCTTGCACAAAAACCTCTCAATTTTGTACATCCAACGATATTGTACTGGTCCCCCATACATGGCCTCTCGTGGCAAATGCACAGCCAAATGTATCATAACATCAAAAAAAGCAGGTGGAACGATCATCTCAAGCTTACATAATATAATAATTATATCCCTTTCAAGTTGTTCTAAGTCATCTCTTCTTAATGTCTTACAACATAATCGTTGAAAGAAATGGCCTAACTCAATTAATGCTAAAGAGACATCCTTATTTACAATCCACGAAGAGCAATTGACAGCACTCGTTGTAACGAAACATGATAGTCACGCTTTTTGAGTTTAGTGATCTTACCATCATCTACACTTGCACACCCTGAGATATTTGCATCATAACCATCAGGAAACTTAACCGATTTTAAAAATGCCCAAATGTTTTTCTCTTTTTTTTGACATACTATAACAAGCAGCTGACATTTTATAACTAGAACCATCATGTTGTAACCATAGTTCTTTTCTTATGTTCATATCCTTAAGATCTAGTCTTGCTTTATATGTGTCCTTAGGTTTCCCATCAATATCCAATAGTGTCCCCAAAATACTCTCACAAATATTTTTTTCTATGTGCATAACATCTAAATTATGCTGCAATTTCAAGCCCTTCCAGTATGGTAACTCAAATAAAATACTTCTCCTAACCCAATTCAACTCTTTAGGAAGACGTTTCTTTTTCTTATTATTTGAGTGTTTTCCTGCTCTATAAGTACTGAGTAAATCCAATTGTTTTAAGACATCATCTCCTGAAGATGTATCCTTATTGCAAGTAGGACATGCCATGTATCCCTTAGTGCTCCATCCAGATAAATTACCTAATTCATATAAAAGATAATATATGTTAGCAGTAGTTTAAAACCTAAACTATAACATAGAACCTTCAAAAAATAAGATTATCCACTGCAATGAATGGTTCAATACCGAGATTATGCAATATATTTACCATTACTATTTTACTATTATTATTATTCTTACATACTAGTTTTGTTGTTGCTGACAATGAGGGAGCAACTTTTGCTAAGCAGGAAATTCCTCTTTTAATATCGGATAGTTTGAATTATATTGGTAACTTAGCAAGTACTCGGCTTGACTGTAATGGTTCACGCCACCGATCTTGTATGGATACATATTATTATATATAAATAAATAAACCCCCTTTCAACAACAAAAAAACAGTAATTTAAGAACTTACCATAAGCTGAAAAGTCATTTATAGTCCATAAAACAGCAGCATGCATCTTGAAGCACTTCCCAGTTGGTGCATCAAATGTCTCTACACCATCACTCCATAACTCTTTCAGCTCATCAATCAAAGGACGCAAATAAACACCAATATCCTTTCCTGGTGCTTGAGGACCGAGAATAAGCAGTGACATCATCGTAAATGGGTCCTTAAAGCATTTCCAAGGAGGAAGATTATAAGGAGCGAGAATAGCAGGCCACATACTATACGATGTGCTCATGTTACCAAATGGGTTAAAACCATCAGTTGCAAAACCGAGTCTTATATTATGAGGTTCTTGTGCAAACCACGGATGATTTTTGTCAAACTCTTTCCATGATTCAGAATCAGCGGGATATCTTAACACATTTTCCTCATCAAGATGGTTTTCTTTGTGCCACCTCATGTCCACACTTATTTTACTAGACATAAAAAATCATTGAAGTCTAGGCTTTAATGGAAAATACCGCAAGACTTTATGAGGAATCTTCTTATCTTTTCCATTATCAATTTTCCACCTCGAAATACCACAATGTGGGCACTCTTGTCTATCTTTATATTCAGTCCAGTACAACACACAATCATTTTTGCAAACATTAATAGAAATGTATCCTAATCCCAAACCTTGTAACATGTTTTTAGCATCATAATATGACTTAGGAAGTGTCTCACCAGTAGGCAACACCTCTTTTAGTAACTCTAGTAGCATATCAAACGGTTTATTACTCCATTGATTGTACACTTTCAACTGTAGCAACTTCACAAGAAACGAAAGCTTTGAGAATTTCTTACATTCCGGGTATAGTTCACATTTAGCTTCTTCCAGCAATTTGTCAAACCTTTTGGCTTCCTTCTCACTCATATTACCGCACACATTATTATCAGTTGTTGTCTTCTCCGAAAAATTGATTTTCCACTAACCTCTTCTAACATAGTGTGAATTTCTTCATCATTGTCATGCTCTTCATTTTCATCTTCATTGTAAATCACTTCATCGTTATAACTCATTTGTTATTGTTCCCCATGATATATCCATTGCACGTAGCTTCCCATAATTCCTTTTATCAATAGGTGGTCATACACTACTTCTTGTGTCTGAAAAAATACATTTAAACAATCTTGACACGGGCATCGAACTTTAGAATTTTGATCAAAGTGAGACCGAACAAGTTGCATAAAAGATTGGACACCCTCAACATATATTTTAGAGAACTTTGCTTCATGCATCCAGCCTCTATCCATGATCAACTGCACAAACACATCACTTATCAGATAAATATTATGGAAGAGGCACATACAAGATTTTTTAAAATAAAATAACTACGAAAAAAAACATTCCACCAATGATAGAATACTAGCAGAAATTAGCTTCTAGGTGTTTACCTGTTGATCTTGGAGAAATCTGTCTTTATGGGGAAGGATTAGCAGGAATAAAGTAAGCATGAGCAATATGTTTTCATGTTAACATTTTTATTAACAATAAATTTAGGTGGCTATACAACAAGGAGAACAATCTGAATCAGTAGGGAAAACAAGTGAGAGTCTAGAATAGTGTTGCATCATACCTTCTACATATAACTCTTGAAGTTTTTCTACGTTGTTCTTGATAAATTTTGTATCTAGTGTTGCATAGAAGAATAATTCAAAAGGGTAACAAGCATTTGTACAGTTCTTTACTCAATCTAAACAACTAACAGAAGAGCAAGCTACTAGGAAAGTTGCTAATGCGTTAAGATTCGAGTTTCAACATTCCTTACTTAAGGATAAGGAAAACTTTTAGTGGGGTGTACTGATACGATTTGAAATTTAATCAAAGTTTTGGCTTCTTAAGAAGTTGTACAGATGGCTATGAGGGTTATTGTTGGTGTTTTTTAAAAATGGGGCAGCAGAAAAATATAGAAAATTTCTCTCAATGTATTGAAATGACTTTCAATAGCTTTCAATAATTTTATTAAGAATTGAGGGGATTTAAATAGCCAACATAAAAATATAATCTGCATAATTTGAAATTTAAAACAACCTAAAATATCTCGATAATTCAAACAACCTAACTAAAATTCAAAATTCAAATTCATCTTAAACTAATTAACTTATTTTGCTAAAAACTACTGCAGTAACTAAAACCAAACTTCAACACTCCTCCTTTGCTTTAGATACTGCAATTTAAAAAAGTTGCTCCTCCTCTATTTCTGCTTCTACAACTTGTGCTTGAAGATTGTTCTTCAGCTTGCATACTTTTGTAAAATGACTGGCTTGTTTGCAATTTTCACGTATTGCATCAGGTCTCCACCAACAAAAATTTTCCAAGTGTGTTTTTCTTTTGCAGTATTTGCAAAGAGGATATTTACCTTTTTCTTTTCTGTTTTGTGCATAAAAGGCACCCTCAGTAACATTATCTTGCCTGAAGGATCTTCTCTGCTCTTGTGCTTGAAGAGCACTTATTAGTTCTTCAACAGAAATAGTAGAGCGATCTTTACACTCTTCAAGAGATGAAATTTTAGATTCGAATCTCTCCGAAATTGTCACAAGAATTTTTTCTACTATTCTGCCATCTTTGAAATCCTCGCCAAGCAACTTGGTTTTATTAACAATAAAAGGAATCTTGTCAGAATACTTAACAATAGTTTCATCCTCTTGCATGTTAAGAGATTCAAAATCTCTTTTCAAATTTAAAATTTGCATTTGCCTGACTCGGTCACTTCCTTGATATTCTTTTTTTAATTTTTCCCAAGCTTCTTTTGCCGTCTCACAAGCAATGATTTTAGAAAAAAATGAATCCGCAAATGAATTTTGAATTACAGTTTTAGCTTTGAATTTTTTGATTTTTTCATCCGAATGAGATTTAATTTGAGCAAGGGTAGGATTTGCAGGGAGAGGTTGTAAGGGTACATCTTCTATTACAACTTCCCACAGATCATAGGCTTCAAGATATGATTTCATTTTCACTGACCAAATCTGATAGTTTTCACCAGCGAAAATTTTTGAGGCATTCAAAGAAAGATTGTTGCTTGCCATTATTTTGGTTAAAAAATGATTTAGAAAAGCCTGTGCGTTGAAAAAAGCACCGGTTGAAAAGATAGCCTTGATGGGTTAAAATGGGTAGCCCTAATGGGTTAAAAAGGTAGCCCTTACCGGTAAAAAATGTATGGTAGTTCTTTGGAAGATTTCACAGATTTCTTAAGATCAATGAAGCTCTTGATACCACTATTGGTGTTTTTTAAAATGGGGCAGCACAAAAAGATTGAAAATTTCTCGCAATGGATTGAAATGACTTTCAATAATTTTATTAAGCATTGAGGGGATCTAAATAGCCAACATAAAAATATAATTTGCATAATTTGAAATTTAAAACAACCTAAAATATCTCAACAATTCAAACAACCTAGCTAAATTCAAAATTCAAATTCATCTTAAACTAATTAACTTATTTTGCTAAAAATTACTGCAGTAACTAAAACCAAACTTCAACACTCCTCCTTTGCTTTAGATACTGCAATTTAAAAAAGTTGTTCCTCCTCTTTTTTTGCTTCTACAACTTGTGCTTGAAGATTGTTCTTCAGCTTTCATACTTTTGTAACATGACCGGCTTGTTTGCAATTTTCACATATTGCATCAGATCTTCACCAACAAAAATTTTCCAAGTGTGCTTTTCTTTTGCAGTATTTGCAAAGAGGATAATTACCTTTTTTTTTTTTATTTTGTGCATAAAAGGCACCCTCAGTAACATTATCTTGCCTGAAGGTTCTTCTTTGCTCTTGTGCTTGAAGAACACTTATTAGTTCTTCAACAAAAATAGTAGAGAGATCTTCAGACTCTTCCTGAGATGAAATTTTAGATTCAAATCTCTCTGAAATTGTCACAAGAATTTTTTCTACTGTTTTGCCGTCTTTGAAATCCTCGCCAAGCAACCTAGTTTTATTAACAATAAAAGAAATCTTGTCAGAATAATTAACAATAATTTCATCCTCTTACATCTTAAAAGATTCAAAATCTCTTTTCAAATTTAAAATTTGCATTTGCCTGACTCGGTCACTTCCTTGATATTCTTTTTTTAATTTTTCTCAAGTTTCTTTTGCCGTCTCACAAGCAATGATTTTAGAAAAAATTGAATCCGCAATTGAATTTTGAATTACAGTTTTAGCTTTGAATTTTTTTAATTTTTTTATCCGAATGAGATTTAATTTGAGTAAGTGTAGGATTTGCAGGGGGAGGTTGTAAGGGTACATCTTCCATTACAACTTCCCACAGATCATAGGCTTCAAGATATGATTTCATTTTCACTGACCAAATCTGATAGTTTTCACTAGTGAAAATTTTTGGGGCATTCAAAGAGAGACTGCTGCTTGCCATTATTTTGGTTTTAAAATGATTGAGAAAAGCCTGTGCGTTGAAAAAAGCACTGGTTGAAAAGATGGCCTTGATGGATTAAATTGGATAGCCCTGATGGGTTAAAAAGGTAGCCCTTACGGGTTAAAAATGTATGGTAGTTATTTGGAAGATTTCACAGATCCCTTAAGATCAATGAACCTCTTGATACCACTGTTGGTGTTTTTTAAAAATGGGGCAGCACAAAAAGATTGAAAATTTCTCTCAATTGATTGAAATGGCTTTCAATAATTTTATTAAGCATTGAGGGGCTTTAAATAGCCAACATAAAAAAATAATCTGCATAATTTGTAATTTAAAACATTCTAAAATATCTCAACAATTCAAACAACCTAACTAAAATTCAAAATTCAAATTCATCTTAAACTAATTAACTTATTTTGCTAAAAACTACTGCAGTAACTAAAAGCAAACTTCAACAGTTATACAACTGCTTTGGTTAGTCAAGGAGTTACAATTAGTTGATAACATCTAGAGCTTCAAATAGACCGTTATAGTTTCTAATTACTAGTTTGGCTGTTTCATATTTTTTCCAAGTGTAATTTTTTATTTTCAGTTCAGCCTTCTCACTGAGAAAGGCTATTTGTGTTCACATTTAGCTCATTTGGAGCTTCTCAATGAAAATATCTCTTAGTTATCTTTAGTCTAGTTTAGTTCTTACTTAGAATTTCTTCTCTAATTCTCACATTGTATCATAATACAGATTACTAACAAGCACTTCTCTAATTTTCAAATTGTTTCATAAACTAGATTAGTAATGAGCAATGCAAGTAAAATTATGAAAAAATAGTTTTGCACAATAGAAAGAGAATTTAAATATTACTTAGCAACTATAAAAAAAACTCATGTGTGTTCGATACTATCACTGTTTTCTCCATAGCTTCAGCCGTACGGAAGCCTATGGTTGTTGATAAAGCAACTAAGGATCAAACTCGGCCAAATGTTGCTCAAGGTAAAGGTAAAGGTGAATTTATTAGATGATTTCCCAGAAGGAAATAAGTTATCTTGTAGATATATATATATATATATATATATATATTGATGACAAAAGAAACCTGCAGCCGCTACCCTTTGGGTGCGCACAGGGTAAAACCCCCGCTCCTATGCAATAGCTCGCAAACCACATAGGAGATGTAACCCACACTAGGCAAGCCCGGTGCGACGAGCTCGACCCAGAAGTATCTTGTAGATATATTAAAACTGGGAAACTCACAATAGTTTGAAAAAAAATTCACTATGACTTTTGCTGAAGTATTGTATTGAATGAAAATTTTAAGAACATTCTCTAGATAATTTTCATGCTAAGGAACAGAGAGAATAGAAGACGTGATAACCAAGTGCAAGGTGATGCAAGGGAAACACTTACTAAAAAAGAGGTACTAATGGTTCTAACAATGAAAAAAAGATTTCAAAATGGAATTCTACAACAACAAAAAAGAGGATGTAGTGTCGCAAGTCAATAATTTGGAGCAGCAATCAATTACTCTCGTGGTTGCAAAGCAATGTGTCATGGCTGGAACTTTAGATGATGATCAAGATGGTGTTCATATTGTTGATCCAGCCATGATTGTATTGCTGAAACTCGATAAATCTGGACAGCAATAATGTGGAACTGAATCTGTGAAAAACAGTGTCGTTGCCGATCCTAAAGAAGCTGATGAAGGTATGAAAATGCAGCTAAGCATGTTATTTTTGTGAAGCAATTCTTTGATTAACAAGGAAATAACAACATTGCAGTATTTTAGAGATGAGTGGACTGTGGCCCCTCATAAGAAAACTGGTGGTTCTAAGTATCCAAACAACCAGTTGCACCATCAAAACGATGCACATGTTGGTTTTGATGGAAGTAACTGTGTAGCTGAAGGTACATAGTTTAATGTGCTGCGAGATGAAAATTTTGGACGACAATTGATAGAGAATGAAGCTGGAGAAACGAATGTAGACCAGGTTGTTGGCAAAGATGCCCAGGAAAAATGCACTTCCACAAATATTTCTCCATATGTAACGATAAGCAAGGAATAAATTACTTCGGATCATTCTACACCATCTTTGATTGACGCGAGTAATTCTAAGCAAATTTGGAATGAATCAAGTGTTGCTGAAGTGTGGAATTTTAAACAGCTCGAAACAGAATGAAAAAGATTTGAAGCTGCTACTATCGAGAAGGAGCAAAATCTGGATGAGAGGCAACTGGCAGCCGTTGAGGATAATGCAACAAAAACTGTTTTTCGGTTTTTTTTGAAATAAAAAATCTCAAGGCTAGAAAATGTTCAAAGGTGCAATGAAAAATAAACCAAGAAAACTAACAGAATTCAGACAATCACAACTACATAAATGAGAAAGGCAGAAAAACCATGAACACTAACTAGTCTATGATCAATCTGCAGGCTCGTCAACTTCTGGGGTCTCAAGTTCAGTCGTCTCTTGCTCAGCGTCCTGCACCACGTTCTCGGTTTTCTTTCCTTTCTTAGACTTGTAGTACACACTCATGAAGGATTCAATGGCTCTGTACTTTCTTCTGCAGTGCTCGTACATGCCTCCATCAAACATCCTCCAGAAGTTCTGCTCACTCAGCTCGGGGACAGCGTATTGTGGCTGGAATCCATGGTTTTCAATCAACCAAGTCTCCAACCTACGAACTGCCTCTATACCATCAAAGACCTCTCCCCTCAAAATAGGTCCCGGAGCATAGTAGAAACCAACATCGGAGTATATTGAATGTACATCATGGGGTATATTTCAAGAGGTTGAATTAAGTTACTACTACAATATATACAATCAAAGTAGTAATATTTTACATTTCAATGGCTAACAACGTTCAGCCTCGCAAACAAACACCAAGAAAGAAAACCCACACTTGAAACCTTTCCTTTATTATTTGCTGCTGAAAATTTAGACCAATTAAATGTCCTGCCTCATTAAATTATTTAATAGATTGAGTTTCATCGCACCCCCACCCTGCCCTATTTTCATCCCTACTTATGGCAAATCAGTTCATAAATCAAAACTCAGTATTCTATTGAATATAGAGGAAAAGGACAGCAGAGTTTAAGGAGAGAACTGAATTGAACCAAACGTGAGAGTTACCAGAGAGAATTGATGGCGACAAACCAAGTAGGCGAAGAGAAAAAGATGCAGCGTCTACGGATGTCAGCTGCGGCGTCGTTTCTGAGAGAAAAACAAAGACTACGCACAATCCCTTAATTAATGAAAGGGGTGGCCTTTTTTCTTTTAGGATTAAAATTATCAGTTTTAATAAGCACCTAATTGTGACTAATGTTATGTGGAAACCAAATGCTAATCACATTAAAATTTGTTTATTCATTTATGATATGGACACACAAATAAATTAGGTATTTATAATTCAATTCGATTTATTTTTTAATTTAAAAATAAACTTTATTAATTACATCCGAATTTTGTTATTTTAGTTTATTTTGGTCTTTTAGATCTTTTTATTACACATAAAATTCAAATTTAGTCAATTCACTTTATTTTGGTCTTTTAAATCCTTTTGAAGATGTCATTAATAAAAAAAAAATTGGTTGTTGCTAATTTTTTCTATTTTGTGAATACTAAATATTCCTATTATTATAATGTCAATTTAGAGTACATTATAAACTTAAAATCGATAATAGCTTTATTATTTTGGCAAGTCATATGTTTTTTTCATACTAGTTCACAGACACGTGCATTGTACTTGCATTTTATGCTAATTAGTACAATTTTAAAAAAATAATAGAGAAGGGAATAAAGAGATTGACCAGATGCGAGAATTCCAAAAAAATGACCAAACAAAATAAGTCAGATAATATAAAACAAAGTCTCAAGATTGAAAACGCAAGCAATGAACAAAAGAGAACAAAAATTATTAAGAGCAGAACAAAGGTAAAAGAAATTAATATAAAAAAGAATATACTTTTGTTGAGAAAGTGCTAAGAATACACCAAATATTGAGTATTTTTTTTAAAAAAAATAAAGCATTTAATAATTTGACAATAGCCCAAGGTCATTGAGCTTCCTAAATCAAAGTGATCAGATGAAGCCAAAAAGATCATTGATCCCAACTATTGTAACTTTCACCACATCTTCCGGTACCCTGGTCCACATAAAAAAACATTTTAAAGAGAAAAAATCATGGCATTAGTGATGGATGAAAATATTATCATTGATGTTCGAGAGATGATTGGTGTAATTCATGCTAGTGTCAAAGTTAACAAGAAATTTACAACATCATAAGCTCTACGATATAGGCTCTCTGTTGCATCACCAAAGATTGAAGAAAGAACCATCATGCTACAATTTGAAAGTTTTGAACAATTTAAAATTCCCACCTTGCTGAAGAAACATCAAACTTGTTAAAGGTAGATGACGTCCTTTAAAACATCAAACATATTTAATCCAAAATTCTAAATTTAATTTTGAATATAAATGGATGGTAACCTATTAGAATCCTTGCAACTAAACTAAACGGTCATGAAAAGTACTTGAGAAGCAAGATAATAGTTAACTTAATTAACCAATTCCCACAAACTTAATCCTATTATAATTAAATTTGTACATAGTTATACAATTTCCTATTTGTTTGGTTAAATTGCTATACATTAGCTACGAGCAAACTTGTCATTACAACTAATATAATATATAATTTTACTTGTATTACATACCACACTAGTGATTACATTATACCTTACTTATTCTACGTTACATTGTCTTCATATGGAAACATTTATTTATAACTATTGATCACAGTTGATTGACCTTAACTCATCAAAATACTACCCTTTTAAGGCATTTTGAATAATAGTTTCATGATGAAAAGTACTCCCATTTTGTGTTAACACCCAATTTGGCGTGATCGCGTAGCTACTTTAATATTTTTTTTCATTGTCTTTACTTATATATCCTATTTTATTCTTCACCCTAACTTTTTATAGAAGTTCTACCACGTACCCTATTTTTCTTGTAGGGTTATCATTCAAATTGTTGATATGTGACATTATGTAACGCCAAAAAATAATACAATACAAATGTTGTATTCATTAAAATAATACAATACGATACATAATGAAACAATGCGTAACAAACGTCAATTAAATAATATACAAAACCGCAGCAACAACAAGATCAAAAATAATTATTAAAGAACAAATTCCAAAATCAGAGGTTAGAACACTAATTACCAAAGTCAAAATAAATTACTATTATACGAAAGACTCATAAAACGAGATACACACAGAAAACATTAGTAAGTAGTGAACTTCTCCCACATTTTAAAGCCCAAATGGATTGAAACCTTATTTAGTTGAGAAGCGAATGGTCTTGCCCAAACCCGGACCAGGCCCAAACAAATGTATGCTACCTAATTAGGAACGTAAGTAATTTTTTTTCCGGCCAAACACATATACAGCCCCTCAAACTTGCCCTCATTTTTCATTTTGGCACTCCAACTTAGCCTTGTTCCATTTTAATTCTTAAACTCCATTTTTTCGTACCATTTAAACACTTATACTAATTTTTATGATTTCTTTATTTTTATATACAGTCTTCAATTGCAACTTCTTATTTTAAATCGACATGTGTCAGTTAATTTTAATTAAAAAATTAAAAATTAACAAAAAATAATTCTTTTTAAAAAATAATAATTTCTTTTTAAGAGTGTTATGTATTTTTGTGTGAAAAATAACAGACGAAATTGTGTTAGTTTTCTTTCTTTAAAATCACCGACAACCTATCAAAGTCAGACGAGTTTTAACATTATTTAGTAGTGTTATTAGCAATGAACAAGAGTCCTTTTTTAGTAGTGTTATTAACAAGGTCAGTCGAGTCTTTTTGAAGATGTGTTTTTTTAATGGTATTGATTTATATTAAAAATTAAAAGTGAGTATTTGCATTAAATTTAGATAGCCTAGATGATAAGAAAAAATAAATAAATAGTGTCATTTAATTTAATTGAATGTTTAAGAAAGAAAATCAAAGAACTTTCATCAATTTATTTTCATGTGAAAATATAGAGAAATATCAAAAAATAATATTATTGTTTGAAATTTTTTATGTTCGTTCGCGAATGTTTATTTTTTTTACGAAAATTAACAGGCACACGCCTATTTTTTTAAAACAAGAAATTGCAATTGACGAACATAAATAAAAAGAAATCATAAAAATTAGTATAAATATTTAAATGGTACAGAAAAAATGAAGTTTAAGGGTTAAAATGGAACAAGGCTAAGTTGGAGTGCCAAAATGAAAAAAGAGGGCAAGTTTGAGGGGCTGTATATGTGTTTGGCCTTTTTTTTCAAAAAAGAAACACCAAAAATCTGATAGATCGATGTATGGAAGCTTCTTTGAGTCTCTCATCTTCTCCTCCTTGAAGCTCCCAGCTAATCTACTGATAATGCTCACTGAGCTCTCTCCGATGAGCCACTGTCTCTACTTCCTCTGATGAGCTTTCAATTTCTTCATGCAGCTAAGCTTCTTGCTTTACAGATGTGCTCAATGTTACATGTATGATATCCACTTCCTTCATCTATTATGATCTATATTTTTGTATTGTTTCATTCACAGCTTAGTGTTGGATATTGTAAATTCGATCAGATCTATTTCATACTTCAAATTAGTGTTGTGCTAAGTTTTGGTGCAAATTTTAGCTAAACAACACAAAGATTGATGTGCACTCAAATAGACAAGCAAGAGTATTATCATTCTTAGGCGACCTTTTTATTTCTCTAAAAATGGCTTTTAATTTTTTATTTTATTTCAAAAGTTCATTTTCGAGTTTCGACACTATGTACGAGTTAAGCTCATTTTGAAATTGATTTATCTGGATGCTTAGTTATGGACATTTATACCCTTTTGAAATATATTAAATTAATTATTAATGTTAATAATATACAAAACTCAGGTTGGTCGAGCACTTCTCCACTTCCTAAGTTTCAGGGTTAATGGGTTAATTCGAGGCACAACTTCCTTCACTTCTTCAAATTTGCTCACCAAAGAAAGTACAGAAAGCCAAAAAATTGGGAAAGAAACTGTCTTTTGGCGCTTAATTTTTTTAGGTTTTTTGCTCCAAAAGAATTTCAGAATAACCACTATATATTTGAGAAGTTTCATTGCAAAATGAGAGAATATCTGAACCTCGACAAGAAGATCAGGTATGTTTCAATCTTCCCATTTTATGTTTGAACAAAATTAAATAGATCGTTATGTGCAGTAATCATATATTGAATGATTTGTTCATTGATTACTTGTGGCACCTTCATTGACCTTACTTTATTTTTGTCTCATAAGATCATTTAGGAGAATACTCGAATTTACTGTGTAGATTACAGTTTCAAGTGGTGTGAATATTTACAATTGGTGCATGACACACACTAGTGAAGTATAACACTATTCAAGCTTCTATTTAAACAACTTCTCATTCGTTTTGTCGTATATTGATGTTTTCTCCTCGGATTTCTAGGGAAGACCGGATGGATTGTGAAAACAAGTACTTAAAGTCTGTCACATTATGCTTCTGGAACTTGACACTTAGAATTAAGATAGGGTAATGGAACTTTCTATCAAGATGAACCAAACCAAAATATTTATAGATGGATATTATGTAGGGCAATTTGTTCTTGGTTAAAAACAATTTTATTAACACAAAAGTGGGAACTACAAAATAAAACAGGACTAACCCCTGTTTCTCATAAGTTTCAGTTGACAAAAAATAATAATACAATTTGAAGTATCAACTTCACTTTTGTCTATCTATTACTAGTGATGTCAATACTATCGTACTACATTTTAGCTAATCAATTTGGTATAACATTTGAGCTCCAATCCTTCCAGTTCTTGCGGCTTCTTTTGGTGGTAACCTCGAGGTATATGGTTGAGCACACCTAGAACAGACTACCATGACTTCAGGAACCTCCCC
The DNA here is from genome assembly GCA_029582605.1 of Solanum gracilifrons. Taxonomy (NCBI): domain Eukaryota; kingdom Viridiplantae; phylum Streptophyta; class Magnoliopsida; order Solanales; family Solanaceae; genus Solanum; species Solanum gracilifrons. The sequence continues at coordinate 15,287 of JAJOOH010005112.1, forward strand.
CTTATGGACAACTATTTCTCTTGCTACCCTAGTCTCCTGGTAGTGAGTGGCCTCCCTGGAATCTTTTCACGTACTTTTCCCTCCAGTTTAGTGATACTACCATAGAAAATAGGCAGCCAATGACGGTTCACTTTCTTGAGTCTTTTCTTTTTCCATTTTATGCTCAAGTGACCTCTCCCTGCTATCTTGTGATCAATCTAGGTTCACCTATCCAGCATAACATTCTGGATTACAACTTCTGGGTAACGTTGCATTCAAAGAAAATGTGGTCAATGGTTTCTTCAGTTGTGTCACAGAAAATACAAGGAGAAACAAATATCCCAAATTTCAGTAGTCTTTCTAAAATGCCTAGTCGTTTTTTCTAGGACAACCAAAGACAAAACTTATGTGTCACGATCCAACCCATCCAACCCACCGGGCCATGCGGGAACCTACCCTAACACCTAAGTAGGAGAACCCTCATATCCCAATAATTAAAACATGTAGAAAATTAAAGAAACAGAGATAGGTATAAAAATATGATTTTATAAATACTAACTTTAAACACTCTTTTAGTTAAAACTTGTAAAGTAAATTAACAACTCCCAAGGATCTAGTCTAAACATGTACACGAGCTACTAAGAGTAAATTTGAACAAGATAAGACACAACTCCGACCATACGGAAGGAAGAATAGAAGCTGCTGGAGAATTACTTCGTCTTCACCTAATGGAACGTCACCAATCCTGCATCAAGACTATGTCGAAAGACATAGCAAGAGTAGTATCAATACGAAACACACGTACTGGTAGATATCATCGGTCAACCCGACTCCCACCACATAACATAAGAAACCAACTAGTAAGATTCATGAAATAAACCACTCGCTTCTCCACCTTTACCCTCTCTTGAAATACCTCTGATATACACTAGTATTCTGCCTACTGTGACCCTTCTCAATCAACCTACCTACCAGATACTTGATCATAGCCTAACCATTATACCACATAGAGAAATCCCCCAATTACAACCACCAACATTGCAACTAACCATTCACGTCATACCCCTACTTCCTCGTCATATTACCCAACCATAATCACATAATACATTACATCACACTCCCTTAACACTAAACCCAATCTCTTCCCCCAAGGTGAAATCCACCTAAGCATATTTCATCACACACGCTACCTCTACTCCTTGCCATTACAACACACGAACAACCCTTCCTATCGATTACTCGCCTCTTGAACATTTATCCTTTCCACTATACCCAACAGGTTCGCTCATTATAAAACCATCAAATATAAACCAACATACACGTGCCCACTAAGTGCAACATAAGCAAGTCAATACAACACTAAACTCACATGCGCATATCAAACATATACGATATCATCAATATTTACGAACAACGAACAACTTCACATTTTATATCACATCTTTGGTCCTCTCATGAAACCCAAACCCAAACAGTTAGTTATGCCAAAAAGTGGCAACCAATCCAAGTTAGTTATGCCGGAATGTAACAACCGATCCAAGTTAGTTATGTCGGAACATGGCAACCGATCTCATAGTTATGCCGGAACGTGGCAACCGACCCAAGTTAGTTATGTCGCAACGTGGCAACCGATCCATTCAACACATCACAATCACAATCACAATCACAATCTTCAAGATCATACATTTAGGTCATGATTTCATAGAAATCATAGTTCACCCATCTCATTTACAACAAGTGTGATCCACAATGCAACATTCATATACAAACATTAATTTGACCATACTTGGCCCTAGTTCATCATCTAAGGCTTGTTTCTAGGGTTTAGTCACAGTTCATCATAAATCCTCAATTCAATCGCTCCAATTTATGATGTAGCATACATTCATAAATCTAGTTCCATTCATGATTTCATAGTCTTATTCTTGAACCAATTGTATCCATGATAACAATTCTAGAGTCCCTAACAATTCATCAATTCCTCTCCTCAAGGCATAAACCCACTTACTTTGATTTCTAGTGATTAGTCAAGGAATTTACTTGGTGCACGAAGGTCTACACATAACCTTACCATTGATTTCCATATATTAAGTAGTAAACACAAATTTATAACTACTCAATTCATAAAAACCTAGCCTACTTGGGCGCTAAGCAGTTGCACAGAGTTTTTACTTGATTCGGGTTTTTCGGGCTTCATGACGGTTAATTTGGCCAAGAATCCACAAGATATTACCATCCTCATGCTAGAAATCTCCTTCTCCTTCCTTCCTAAGCTTAGAGTAGCTTTTCTGAGGTTTACGACTTATTTAGGTATTTTAGGAAGGAGGAGAAAATAGGATTTCTTGTAATTTACGTTCTGCCGCGCCTATCCCGCCCTGGTGCCTACTTACCCCGCCCTGGCGTCGCCGCCCTAGCGGCATCTGCCCTGCTGTGGCGGGGTAATGTCCCAGATTTTCCCAGATTATTGTTTATCCTAAATAACGGCGGTTCAGGTCGTTACATTATGTTGAGGATGAACATTGAGATGAACTATGTGGCTTTCCCATGGAACTTTTGGGTGCTATGGAATCATGGCTACATATATTACTGCCTAGTCTCTTCACTAAGCTTTCTTGCAGATTTGGTAATGACACAACAAACTACCTTGCCTCGATGATTTTTCTTACCATCAATGTAGAATTACTTGGGATATTACACACCTCAATAGGGTATGTCTTCATATAGTAATTGTTGAAACCAATAGGCATTTCTTCACGAGGCTCAATATTTATCAGATCCACAACCTTTTCTTAACAGTTTAGCTTATATAAGTTTTCTGAAAAGTTTTTGCCTTGAAATTTGGACATTTCCTACATAAATCTATCATTGATATGTTATACTGGTTCTTTAATCCGCTAGTGATGATTCAGTAGTTCAATTAATATTTGGACAAGAAGATAAAAAAAACTCATATTAATAAATAACGTGTGTGAGACTTTCCAGTTTGATAGTTTATGTTCTTTTTAGATTTTTCGTTAGTTGTCAATAATTGGTGCTTTTGTATAACTATTTTTGTTCAACCAATTGAGTTTATATCTTATGAACATACTAAATTTACATATTGTGTTTTGGTAGAGTTCTGTAAATCAATGGCACCGGGTGGACGTGTCTTTAGACAAACTACAATTACAGGGGAAACGACTCAAGATACTCAATTAGTGGATGAATCAAATAACCTTACTCATGTTGTTAATACAGGTAATATGTTTTATGATATTGATTACTATTAAATTATTTAGTTATTGGCCAAGTTGGAATCGATAATGTTACCTATTGAAACTTCTATTAGTGTTAAACTTCTAAGAAAAGATATGGACATTCGCTTAGTATCGAAGGATGGTGAGAATGATGTTGGGAAAATGAAGTAGTAGGATAAATGAAATTGATTTTGTTCACTCTAGTGAAAGTTATTCAATCTCGGATGATGGGTGAATTTGTGGATTTAACTCATGTAGTTATTTTTACACTTTAAAAGATCTGCTTCATGATATCACTCATAATCGCTGTCTTTTCTTAATTAACACGAAAGCCATTGAACATTTGTATGAGCAGTTGTAGTTGACTTTGTTTTGGCAATATACTACATAAGCTACAAAAATTGACTCTAAGAAGTGGAAAATGTTGTCACAGATTTCATGTAATCATTTCTTCATGATAACTTGTATTAGTTAGACTTGTTTTATTTTTTACCAGCTCTCCATTGCTCGTTATGACATAAAAAAAATAGGTGTCTAAAGGTACTTGTTATGTCAATATGTATAATTTGAATCTTTTTTCATAATGAATAGGTGTTCTGATTTATACTTTTAGAATTCAATGTCATTTTATGTAATTCATGAGAGTTATAATCAACGAATGGTTTAAATGATCAAAATAGATGTTATTAGCTCTCCTACATTCTCTTTGTTTCTCGATAAATTTCTTGACCTTGTTTTCTCTTAAGATACAACAAAATAAAGCAAAATTCCCGATGTTCCAGTCTTCATCTTGTGCCTTATTGCCATATGTACTATTTCTTTTTAGATTTTAGGTGGTATTTTGAACAGACTCTTTTTCATCAGATGATTTCACTAGACTTAAGAAAGGTCGTGGCAAAACTAGAGGGAAAGGTCTTGAAAAAATGAAGAAGACTTTGGGAAGGAAGATGAAAATAGAAATTCCACTGGGAAAAGGAAGGCCAACTAAACTAGATCAATCAACAAAACTATCCAATGAGTTAGGGATAATTGTCCGAAATTTTCTATTGCTTCCAAACAAGTGGAAGGAACTCACAAGAGAGGACAAAGATGCAGCACTAATTAGATGTCACTTAAGGATTTTGTACTCTAGTAAATTTATTACATGGTAGTGATTATACTAAGGCCTTTTCGGATACTTCTATTACTCATCCATCTGTTTTTTTGGCAAACTCTTCGATTATATCTATCTCTGTTGATATCTAGTAGTAGTTCACCATTGATCTCTTTCTCTTTATTCTGTGAGATTCATATTTTCTTTTAACTTTAAAAGAATAAGAATCTTATTACCAATAGTTAATAAACTAGAAAACAAAGAACTAGTACATCAGCTCAACTAACTGCTGCTAAAACAACAACTAGGGGCATACATTCATCTCTTCAAGCTTCCTTCCTAAACTATTTCTTAGGGATCCTCTAAAGAAGATGGAAACTTGTAGCAAGTATTTTCAACCATTAATAAACTAGAAAACAAACAACTAGCACATCAGCTCAACTCATTGCTACGAAAACAACAACTAGGGGCGTACTGGTTGCTACTAAAACAAACAACTAGTACATCAGCTCAACTAATTGCTAGTAAAACAACAACCAGGGGTATACATTCATCTTTTCAAGCTTCCTTCCTAAACTATTTCTCAGGGATCCTCTAAAGATGATAGAAACTTGTGGATCAGTATTTTCAACATGAATGTAAGATTATGCTGCCAGGGACATTTTGTAAACTACTACAACAAACTTTTGCCTTTAGCTTGTTCCTACTCCAACTTTTCAGCCCATTTAAATGCTTTTCTAGTTACTCATTGTTAGTGTAAAAGTTTACTACATATGGCTCTAGAGTACTAACATATGAACTGTAATTATTATTCTCTTTTGATAAAGTAGGAGATCATACAAATGATATCAGGAAGATGCTTGTAAATCAGTAGTTTCTAAAGAAGATGGAAATTTGTGGATCGGTATTTTCAACCTAGATCACAAATTTATTCATCTTAATTGTAATATTTTAAGCTTATGCTGCCAAGGACATTCTGTAAACTACATCAGCAGAGCTTTTGCCTTCAGCTTGTGCCTACTCCAACTGTTCATCCCATTTAAATGCTTTTTAGGTACTCCTTGTTAGTGTAAAAGCTTACTCCATATGACTCTAGAATACTCACATATGAACTATAATTATTATTATTTTTTGATAAAGTAAGAGATCATATAATTTATATCAAGAAGATGCTTGTGGATCAGTAGTTTCTAAAGAAGATAGAAACTTGTGGATCAATATTTTCAGCCTAGATCACAAATTTATTCATCTCAATCAAAATATTGTAAGCTTATGCCGCCAAGGACATTCTGTAAACTAAAGCAGTAGAGCTTTTGCTTTTAGCTTGTGCCTACTTCAACTCTTCAGCCCATTTAAATGTTTTACTAGGTTCTCCTTGTTAGTGTAAAAGCTTACTCCATATGGATCTAGAGTACTCACATATGAAATATAATTATTATTACTCTTTGATAAACTAAGAGATTGTATAAATGATATCAAGAAGATGCAGCTTAGATAGTTAAAAAAAACAGTGAGATTAAAGTTAATTATGATGCTAGGAGATGTGATGATTGTTATTTTAATATAACAAGGATTTTGATCATTTTTTTGTGTCTTCAAAACTTATTTGATTTTTTAGGAGAGGTTTGAGATTAATTTGGATGAGCATTACGTGAAAGATAGTTGTGAGAATATCCTGAAAAATAGAAGCAGACAGTGGCGTTACAAGTTAAAACAACTATTTGAAAGTGCACACTCCGAGGAAGAAGCTCGTAGAATTGAAGTGCCAGAGTTGACCCCCAAAATTGGAATAGGCTTTGTGACATGTGGATCAATCCACATCGTAAGGTAATTTAGATTCATTTTATTGTCTTTGTTATTAAAGTTACAATATTTCTATTTTTTTTGTAGAAACGATGCAACATAAACAAGGCCAATAGAACTAAGCTTAAATCTAATATTTCATGGGGTCAAAAGAGTTTGTAGAGGCTTGTGCTGAAATGGTAAGTTATACCCTTTTTATTCTTTTAACTAATAAAAATTTAGTACTATTTTAATTATTTTCTTATTATAGAGGGTGGGACTAAACCTGAAGGTGTAGAGCCTGATAGAATCGAGTTTTACAAGCGTACTCATTACACGAGTGAAAAAGGATGGTCTTCTCTAGAGGCTGAGACTCATTATGTAAGAAAATTAATATTTATACTTCATATACACATTGCTTTTGTCTGATTAATATTCTTCTGAATTTGTTCCTTCTCCTTTAAATAGTATTCATATTTTTATGTAGAACAACATGATTGATTTGAAAGATATATATACTTCGGGAGAGTCTTCCATGACTATTGATGAAATTGTGGATACTGTTCTTCGTACAAAGACGGGATATATAAAAGGCCTCGGTTATGGTCAAATTAAAACCTAATACTACAAGAGCTACACAAAGGAGAATGGCAGAGTTAGAATACTCTCTCAAAAAGGCGAAACAAGAAGCTGCTAGTGCCCAACATGACTTACAGAAATGATTAAATGCAGCTGAAACTGAGGTAGAAAACCAACAGTCTTGGATACTAGACCAGCAATCTCAGATTCAAGACCAACAGTCACAAATAAAAGCATTGAATTCTCAGTAGGACACTGTAGTAGCACGCCAAGAAGACATGTTTAGGAAGATACAACTCTTTTCTCGCTCATCGCCATCAAGGTTAGAAGTAATGCAAACTTATATGATATTTTCTATTTGATTTTTTTTAATAAATATATAAATATGTAACATTTAGTATCTAACTTTGCATATAATATTTTATGATGCAGCGCTCCATCAGAAGGCTGACTCAAGGTGTATTTCTATTTTTATTTTGCTAACTCAAACTTCATGTTTAATAAGTTGTAGTCTATACAAATTCATTATATCATGATGTACAAGTTAATACCTTACCTAAAACAGATCAATATTAAACATGCCCAATACTTTAAATTTCAGCTGCTTCTAATGTTACTGGAAAAAGTGTAGAAAATGATATAATACATTATAGAGGGAAGCATTGCTAGTCGCTAGAGATTAAGAGGAGATTTCCTTCTTATTACAAAATTTTGTAGCTTTTAAGACTGTGAGTAGGATATGAACATTATAGCATTACAATTGCTATCCTTAGCAATCTCTTACTCCTTGCTGCTAGTATAACTGTTCATTGAGTGATGGTTTGGTATGCTTTTTCTTAATTTTTGATAGCAAAATTTGGTAATATGAGGCAACTAGTTTGATAGGTATTCAAGAAAATGAAGATTGACATAAAGCGGGGGTGTCTCAGTATGTATATGATGTAGTAGCTGTAAAAAACTCATATTAGGACAACCAATTCCTTGAAACCAAATACTGCAAGTGTCACAATGGTCCCTTATTTTCAAGCCCTCTTGCAACTTTGGTCTAACCATATTAGATCATTTAACTAGGAAAAACTTGTGTGCTTTACAGTTACCCTCCAAAGGAAGGTCCTAGAAATTGTTGTTAGAGTTCTTAGTAGTAAAAAAATTCATGTTTAAACTTTAGAGATCTCTTATTATCCATGATAGTATTCATTAATCTCTTAATTAGAATATTGTTATTGTTAAAGTTTATATTACTCCTTAGAGTTGTCTTGGAGGTGTGTTGCTTTGTAAAGATAAAGTTAATTAGTACATTACTAGATGATGTGGTAGTCAACAACTTGAGGAGAGTAAGAGATCAAAAGAAATATAATGTCTATCTTTTTTTTGTTAACCATCTAAACATTACCATTACTAAAACGAAAACATACACCTAAAGAGCCCTTGAGCACAACAACTGCATTTCAAGCCTCCAACAAGACACAAAACTAGTTACACTTTCAGCCTTTGTAGAAAAATACTACATCTGCAAGCTCTCTTTGATGAACTAAGTATCTCTATTCTATGTAAAATCTCCCTCTTAATTTATGTGTGTATCTCAACTGTTTGTATATGTACTCCTTTGAAAAAAATTCAGTTCTGGGCTCTCCGAGTATGGTAGATCATTGCCCCACAACTCAAGCCTATCACTTGTTTCTGAAACTGCTTCCGTTTCTTCCTTTTAATATTCAGTATTACTTCCTTCACCTCCCCTAGTTGTAAAGGTAAGCATGTCCATTGTTCAACACCCCTGTTGACCTCAGTGATCCATGGACATTCACTGAACAAGTGTTTGACTGTCTCCAGCTTCTGAGCATCACATAAACAACAATTAACTTCCTCTACTGAGATGTTCATCTTCATCAGCCTTTCCTTAGTTAGCAGTCTATCTTGGATGGCTATCCATAGAATAAATCTATGTTTAGGTTGAGCCACTGCACTCCAATTGAATTCAGCAATATGTGAACTGTGGTGGTGCCCTCTAATATCAATATAGCTCCTTGTGATTGAGTATTCACCTCCCTTAGTTAGCCTGTACCTATCTTGCATATGCCAACGTCGCATTTTTTCTTTCCTAGTGTGAATCTTCCTCCAGTACTAGCTGCTATCTACATAAGCTTTCTGGTTATGCATGATAGAAGGTGATTCTTTTTACTGTTGAATTTCAAGTAGTTATAAGCAGGTTTACTTAGTAACTTAACTGAGCAAGAGATTAACTAATGAGTTTAGTAGCTTAAATACTTCATATAGTTTGTAAAGAGGTTGGGTCTTAGTCTTAGACTAAAATAGGAAATTTTATTGAAGCAAATGTTTTGTAGGAACATATATAGGGCTAAGTAACTTGGTACAAAGAAGTGCAAAAAAAATTGATTGCTTATATCATAATAGAACTACTGTGCTTGGTAAGTAGGATAAACCATGAGGGAAAAGCCTCACTTGTACTAATTGTTAACTAAAATAAAATGACGTCCATTTGGATAAACTAATGAATCAAAAGTAAACATCAACCCCCACCCCACGAGCATAAATCCTATTATTAATATTACTTATTATAGTTTACAATCAATCATATTGTTCTTAGCAGAAAAGTAGTTGTCGTATTTGAAAATAAGACTGAATAGAACTCTTTCCAGATGGAAGAAATTGAATTGTAATAGCAGGGGCCATCTATCCAATAATCTTAAAAAACTGCGCATTACAACATATGAAGGACAAATTGTGTTGTATATTTTACTTTTAAACTTAGCATAAATACTTTAAATTAAATCTTAATTTTGTTTTATTTTCTTTTTTCACAGGTATAAAAGGGGAGAATTGAATCAAAATCGATTGCAAGCTATGTGTCACCACATTATTGCTACTTTAGAAGGAACTTTTAATTATTTGTCTAAGTTTAGGAGTGATATTTAGTATATTTCAGTTAGATTTTCTTGTTATTGGACATATGTTACTTTTATTTAAGGAGTTTATAATGAAATATTATCTCAATATAATTTTAGTTGTTTTTAATTATATGATCATGGCTGAATTTTATTATTATCTACCATGTTTTATTGTTTAGTTTTAAATTTATGCAACTCTAATTTAATAAATATTACCAATACAAAATAATTAAATGTCATTATTTATTTGTAATTAGTGACAAAATATTTTATCATCAAAAGTAATTTTTAGTAATGACTATATTAAACTTTTTCAAGACAAATGTTTTCGTCACGAAATAAATTAGTTCATTACAAGTTGACTAAATTTAGTGACAAAAAATGTATTGTCCTAGTACCTCTTTTTTATTGTATACAAATTATTTTTTTTATTTTGTGACTATTGTAATTGTCACTAATTGTGATAATTTATAATGACTATATATTGTTGTTATCAAAAAAAATATAATGACTATATATTGTTAGTAAAAATAATACTTTTAGTGACAAAATAATAGATTTAACCACAAAATTATTAAGTTTTTTTATAGCAATAAATTTGTCCCTAATTTATACATTTAAGGACAAAATATTTTTTTGTATATAAAAAGTAGTCATTAGTGACGAAACTACATTTGTTCAACTACGAAATACATATAACTTTAGAGACAATTAATGTCGTCACTAATCGAACTAAATAATTCATTACGACATAATTTTGTCGATAGTAATAACATTTTTAGTGACAAAACATACTATTAACTACAAAAAAATTTATACTTTTTATGACAAATAAATTTGTCACAAATATTAATGCATTTGAAGACGATTTTTTTTTTTGTAGTTAATATAATACTTTTAGTGACGAAGCACTAAATCGTATTTGTATACTTTTAGCAACACATGTTTAGTGACGACTGATTGACGAAATGTTTTCGTCACACAAGATTTAAAGTGACGAAATTTGCTTTATAAATGACGAAATTATTCGTCCCTGATAATCGAATTTGTTGTAGTGAAACATAGTCCGAAAGTGAAAAACTACTAGAAATGAAGCTCAAAGTGAAACTCCCGTCCTCGAATCATGAGGACTCACCACAAGCAAGGAGAATAGTCGAATCCAAGCTTGAATCAAATGATAACCACCTTAAGAATCGGACCCTACACTTGGGAAAATGTAGGAAACTATGGGTTAGTACAAAAATGCACTATGATAGTCATGCATAAAAACCTTGAAAACATGCTAAAAGGGACATTTTAGTTGAATGCATGCCATTTGCTAAGTTAAACCATTATTTTGAGGATACTGTAAAAACACAAGTCATAAGCATAAGAGAAATCATAATATGACATGGGCTATAAGATGGTAGGAAATAGTCATAACTAGTGAGCATAAGAGATATCATCATATACATAGGCATAATCAATGCAATTTAGTTCAACCTAACATAAGAGAAACATTTCTTGAGCCACCTCAAGGCAAACTTGTGCAATGCATGGATATAAGATCCAATAATCCCACCCATGCTAAGCAAGTCACTTTAGGTCCTCATTAATGTTCACCATCTTTTGATCTCATTCTTAGATTATTTCTCATAGACAAGGGAACATTAACCTTTAGTTAATCATATCAAGGAAAATAACTCATGGCAATAATCCAAGTTAAACATACATCATTACAAGTAGTCTTCATATCAAATGCACTTCCCATATAGTCATAAGCATATTCGTTACATAAATCATCATAACATAAGAGGAACACACCATAACTACCCTCAAAGCACACTTGTGGAATGCATGAATAAGATCTCATACTCTCACCCACACTAAGTAAAGCTTCTTAAGTAATCATAGTTCTTACTAGACTTCACCTTGTGGGAATTAGCCTTAACCGACATAGACCATGTGAGCTTAACATGGAATCCGGTGTTGCCCACACCGAAAACGATTGCTCTACTTGCCTAAGGTAGAACCATTAACTTAGATTTAGGTGGAACCATTAGCTAAATAACTTATGGGGGCACGTAGTTATGGGACAATGAGGTTGTTACTAGATACCGGGCTCAACTCTTGTGAGGTATCCATCTCAAGAGATTGCTCCTAGAAAACCGGCCTCAACTCATGTGAGGGCTTCCATCTCATATCAATATCCACTCGGTGCTAAACATAATTCCCACAGAATACTTTACTAAGTCATAACTTGCTTCATCTTATGGAATGATGTACTTGACAATCAATCAAAAAGAGTTCATTAGGATAGCTCTTAGATCATGCATGAGAATAACCTTTCACCGTCCATGTCTTCATTTAACATTATATTCAATTAGGTGAGAAAACCTTCCAACCTAGAATCATCATTATGTGAGAAAACCTTTCCCACCATGTTCATTATGTGTTCATGAGAATAGCCTTTCAATCATCACAACATCATTATCATAATCATGCATAGGTGTGTAAATGAGAATATCCTTTCAACCACACACAACAAGAATATAATCACCTTACTCTCAAAGTATTTTTAAAACACATACATAAATCTCATAATCATGCATAATTCTCATATTTTCACCCTTCAAGGATCCAAGATCATATTCAATCAACACATCTAGAATTAATACATTAGACATGGATAATAACATGATTCAAATAATCAATTCACTACATTCACAATTCTATTATATTCTACTTGCACCAATCAATGCCCACACTTTGAGATCCAATTTGGAAAAATAGGGGAATTCATGGATTCTTGGGGAATTCAACATAAAACCATATAAAATCATCAATTTATCAATAATAAAACATAATTCAATCATTAAAAATGAATTTGAAAGGAATCCATGAGATTGAAGTCAAACCCTAACTTTTTAGGGAAATCTCTATCTTTGAAATTGAGTTTGGAAGGACTCCATGGATTAAGACGACCCATGGATGAAGGACTACCATACCTTGGTGAAGAATCCCCACGAAATTGAGAAGAAAACCCTAGCTCTTTGAAACCCTGATGAGTCCACGATTTGAACTCATTTAGGGCTTTATTTGGATAGATTTAGTATCCTCAAATGCTTATTTTGTGCCAATAACTGATGTAAAACCCTTGATTTCCAGGTATAAGGATTGAGGAACAAAGCATGGACACAAATGGGAAAAAAGGAACAAGGTAGCTGAAAGAAAAAAGAAAAGATGGCCTGGTGATCGTCTAATCCATTGGGCGAGTCGCCGAATGTCTATTATCTTGCCTAGAATTCTAGTGTACCAAGCCTTGAAGGAAAAATCAAGTCAGCGAGAGAAAGGAGCAGTCGGCGTGTCATCGAGTGGTTCCGCGATGCAGTGTTGGATCGTCCAAAGTTACAGAACTTGAGGATGTTGAAGGCCAAAGCAAAAAGGGCGATGGAAAGGACCAAAGGACGGATCGCCAAACTGATCAGCCATCCCCACTTACTGCGCGGAATGGTCATTCATAGCACATTTTTGGCGACTATAAATACATTTTCAAACATTATGTTTTAAAAATAATAATTTTATTCTGAACATTCATTAGAGTAATTTTTGAGTTTGAACTCTGAGTATTGAGACTTAACTTCCTTAGCCTTGAAGAATTGAAGTTTTCCATTTTTGAGAAATTCGAAGTTGGTCTTTGAGATTCTTCAATTTGTACTTTTGTAAAGACAAAATCAATATTACCTAGTTGATGGATACATAATTTGGTAACGATTTTTATCTTTTTATGATGTCTAGCTAAAACCCCAATTCTAAGGGTGTGATTATGTGATTATGGGTTGATTCAACTGATGGATATTACTAATTGTTAGTTTAAATGTTTTTAGAAGTGATTTCAATCATTAATTGTGGTTAAAATTAAAGGATTGTAGTTGGAAATGCAGTCCTACTTTCGTGTTTTTGGCTTGCTCGAGAGGGAGGTTTTAAAACCAAGATTATTGAATTGATGGTCTGTGGGTATTGGGTTATCATGGGTTCAGCTCAAGAGAGTGAATCCTAAACCCTTTTCCACACATTTAGCTCGAGAGAGTGAATGGACTACGGCGTAGGTTGTTCTTATTTGCTTGCTTATTGGTGTTCGAGAGAAACCAACTTGATTCGGGGTAAATTGTTCGAGAGAAAGTTTACCTCCTCTACAGTCCAGCCTATTCACTAATTTACAGCTATTTACTAACAGTTTCAATTACCCATTTGTCTACATTAGTCCATAATCGAATCACATCCCAAGAACCCGTGTCATTATTGTTATTTCATAATATTTGCTGCTGTAGTAGTTGATAATTACAGTCTAAACCCCCCTGTTATTTGACATTCGTGTCACCCTTGATTTGAATTATGTTTTTATTCAATAATGTTTATTTCGATGATTGACTTGAGCATATTTGTACTTTCTTATTGATTCTCAAACATGTATCACTCCCTGTGGGATTCGACCCCAACTCATTTAGATGGGTTATATTACTGACTAACGATCATTGACACTTAAAATTGGATGAAGTGTCCTGATACGTGAAATCAAAATGGCGCCCCTGCTGAGGAGTGGTGTTGTTTGAGGATTTTTAGTTAAGTTGAATTTTGTTCTTGATAGTCATAGTTGAAGCTACTTATTTTTAGTTTTGGTTTTTGTGTTGGTTGTTTAGAACAGAAGAAAGGAGCACGTCTTGTAGCAACGGTGACCAAATAGACCTCTTTCCTTTGAGGATGATGATTCTTAGGGATGACATCCTAAGTTTCAAACAATTGGAGGGGGAGTCAATCCATGAGTTTTGGCTGAGATTCAAGGCCCTATTGCAGCAATGCCCAACTCATGAAATTCCAGATAAGATGCATCTAGAATGCTGCTACAAGGGTCTTGGCCCTGAAAATAGAATACTGGCTGACCAAATCTCATTGGGTTGTTTGATACGACAATCCTATGAAACAACAGCCCAACTCCTTGATTATGTGGCCAAGACCAACAAGGAGACAGAGAAGAAGCAATACTTGGCCACATTGTTGGGTCAGCTGGATAGCTTGGCAAAAAAGTTCAAGGAACTGGAACTAATGTACCAAAGAAAAGATAGGTATATTCCCCCTCATGAGCGTCAAAGTATCAGGGAGCATGAGGGTGGACAAATAGAGGAGGTGCTCTTACTCATTCTTCACAAAGTCGAAGAACACGACAAAGTGTTGCAAGAGATAAGAGAGAATGTGTTGATGCTGAATCAGATGACAACCTCTCATTCTATGTTCATTCAACTTCTAGAGTCCAAAATGGACTAGGTGCTATCTTGCTTCTACCCACAACAAGCTAGTGGGTTGCCTTGTGAAACCGAGGCAAACCCCACAAATAAAACTTAAGTGGGGACTTGCGTCGTGCCACGACATTAACTAAGGCACTTTTTAGGAGACAACCCAAGGTTTTATATGATTTCTTTTTTGAGTTTAAAATAATATTGTGTTGATTGTGCAGGTCAAAGTGTGGAATGTGTTGGAAAAGTGCAGGTTGGCGAGCTAAACTTCCAGTGGCGACTCACCGAAGAGGTCGGCGAGCCCGACTTGGACTGTCGTTGAACTGAAGACATTTTGAAATTGGAGTCTATAAAACTCGGCGAGACCAGAAGCAATTTGGCGAATCACCGACCAAGTCGGCAATCATGACCTAGTTCGCCGTTTGGACCCCCACATTAACTGGAGGTTCTGTAAAACTCAGCGAGGTAAGTACCCACTCGGCGTGTTACCGAGTAGGTTGGCGAGCAAAACTTATGTCACCGAAAGGGCGAGAGCTGGACGGTTTTTAAAGGCCAATGGTTTAAACATTCAAACTCTTTCACTTTTCCTCACTTTTAAACTTCCCAAACTCACACCCGCTCAATATTTTCCATATTTTTATCACTTTTTAGTAGTCAAGTTTGTGTTCGGAGTTGGATTTCTTTGCCGCCTAGCTTTTCAACTTGATTATTCAGCTTCTAAGGTTGGTTTTCCGAACCCCAAATTTATTTTTAGCAATTTTTACTATTATGAATTGATCTCTTATCTTAGTGATGTGTGCTGGGCCTCTCTGTTCGTAAATGTATATGTGTGCACATTTTAATTCAAATATCTTGCCTATAATGCCTTTGATGCTAAATTACCGAATTTCTTGTGCCTTAAAAGTGATTAAAATTATTGGGTGTGCTTAAATGATTATTGGGTCTAGTCGGGTGAAGTCTAAGTAACTCGTATTTGTGCCAAATAACGTAGCGGTTGACATCATTCCTAAGGGAAAAAGTCGTCAAATGGCCAAATTTGGCCAAATTAAGAGAAGTTTGAGTATTCCGGGGACATGGATTCAATGGGTCTTAGTTTAATTGTATGGGTGCATAGTTTGATTTTGTTTTCGAGGGCTGAGGGATTGAATTTGGAAGTCGGGGTTGAAAGTAGGCACGTTGGGTCGTTTGGCGAGCTGGGTCGAGCTCACCGAATCAGTCGGCGATTCGCCGAAGTTCCCCTGATCGCCTTTAATTTCATGATTAATCTTGATTTGGGTTTTGTAACTTTCGGCAAGAAGCTTGAGTTCGCCGAGTGCACTAAGTGACTCACCAAATGTCCTTCTTGATTGCCTTTTCTGCGCCCCTAACCCGTAAAAATGCATTGTAACTTTCGGTGGGCAAGTCCTTGCTCGCCGAATGCTGTCGGTGATTCACCGAAAGGCCCTTCCATCACCGACATTCCAATTTTTCTGGGAATTTTTGAGCCAATCCTTTCGGCGAGCCCGATCTAGCTCGCCAAACCGATTCGGCAACTCGCTGACCAGTTCGGTGAGTCTATCTGCAACTATTTTTCTGTGCATTTGATTGAACTACTTCTAATTATTTTTGATGTTTTTGCAGACATGGCTAGACCAAAAGTGGCCGGTAGAGACATGCCACCTCATAAGGGAGCCAAGGGTATATAAATCAATGAGGATGCAACTGCAGCCAATGCTAAGGCCACCAAACTTCCCACAACAGGTGGGAAGGGAAAAGAAAAAGGGAAGACACTTGCACCTACTTCACCGGAGGCCAGCTTCGATAGAGTCCGCATTTATGCTACTCACCTCACCACCTCTGAAAGTGAGGGTGAGCACCAGGAGCATCAGACTGCAACTTTTGAGCCTGAGGAGGAGCTACTAGCAGCCCAGAGAGCGGAGCTACGTTCAAAGAGGCTGAATGATCCTTCTAGGATCAGGACTCCCCAAGCCACCACTACCTTTTCTTCTCCAGAACAGGCCATGGTTCATACTTCGATCGTACAAGTCCCTCCTCCCAAGTCTATGAACAGACTGAAGACTGAGGGGTTGAGGACAATCGTTGAAGAAAAGAGGTTTTCCACTGATGGAGTCATCGACAGATATCTAGAGATTATGTGCTACCTGAAGTTCCAAAAATTACAGCTCTTCACCAAGCCTCGTGGAATGTACATTTCGAGTTGAGTTAGAGAATTCTATAGTGCTTATAGTGCCTTGATACCACAAGGAAATAAATCGACAGCCAAATTCAAGCCGGTTGACTATATGGTTGTCAGAGGCCGGAAAGTGAAATGTGATAGTGATACTATCAATGCAGTCTTGGGTGTTTTAACACGTACTGATGATGACTGCCAACATCTGATCAGGACAAAGACACTGAAAACATGAAGAAGTGGTTGGCTCCGCTAATATCATACGGTACTCCCAAGTGGCTTGAGATTGGAGCACTGATTGAAAAGAAGGATCTAAACATAGCTGCAAGATTCTGGTTTGGCTTCATCAACAATACTATCATGCCATTCCAGAATGAGTCGATTCTCTGCCATGCCAAGGTAGCCTGTCTGGGTTGCATCATTGATATGACGAGGATAAATCAGAGGATGATTATGGCATAGAAGATGGTCATGAGGGCCAAGTAGCGCCAGACTTCCCTTCCCTTTTCGGTGTTGATCACCGAGTTGTACAGACGAGCTCGGGTGCCTATAGATGAGAAGAAAGATGTGTAAGTGATTCCTACATCTTCTACTGACATCCAGAGGATCGAAGCAGAATACTTGAAAGATGAGACAGAGAGGAAGAAGGCAAACCTGATGGATTCTTCCCCGGTTGTGGGTACAGACACATTACCTACAGAGGCACCTTTGCCTACTCTGGCCCCTGGGCCTTCAGGTACTTCTAGTGCTGTCCCTTCTGATACTCCAAGTTCCTCCGCTGCTTCATTATCTCCAAGATCTCGTATTGCTGTTGCTGCTGCCTCCCGACCCCTGCTCACTCAAGCTGCATTACTACGAATGGGGCAGCTAGCCCATTCTGCTGATCGTCGTGCCGTCAGACTTGAGGCCTCCATTCCAAGCATGATTCATACAACCGTTGTTGATGCTGTGACACCCTTGAGTGCTACCATTGATGCCCTTGTGGTTAGGATAGTAGTGTGCGAGCGTGGCCAAAGGGCCACCGAGGAGGTGACGACTCTAAAGGCCACTATTGCTGCGCTGAGGAGATATGTGGACCAGCTGAAGTCCACTGACGTGTCTATGATTTTCGGGATAGTGGAGATCCCAGATGTGCCAGTTGAGCCAACTATGCCTCCGGCTACCACCGGAGATAATGTTCGAGTTGAGGAGGTAGCTGATCCTGAGTCTGAGGTGGAAACGGATGAGGAGATGCTTGGGGTTTCTGAGGAGGTTTCGTACGAGGGCCTTATAGAGACTGAGGAGGCCATGATAGATGAAGTCGTGTATACTTCTTTGGCAGATACGCCTTTGGCTGATCCTAGTGGTGTTGGTGGTACTGTTGATATGACTCTGGGTACTGATGCCCAGGTTCAGAGTGTTACACCAGGCACTGATGCCCCGACAGGCGGAGAAACTGTTTAGATAGGATTCCTTTTTACCTCCCTCTCTGTCTTATTTTTATTGACTTCTGGATATTTTGCTTGCATTTAAGGACATATATCTTTTGTTTTGTGGTGGGGTGAGGCCTACCTTTGTGATTATTGTTCTCTTCATATATTGATTGTGTTTTGGCATTGTATTTTGTGGATGCTTGAGCTTGTGGCTCCTTAATTTAATTGTAAATGATTTTTTGACCTGTTTTGAAAATTTTTGTGTCACCTCTTGTTTGTGTTTGAATGTGGCTGTTCTCTTGCAAATTTGAGTATCGGTCATGATCACTATCGATTAATTGAATAGTGCTTATAATAGAACAAAAATGTATATTCGGGTACGATAAGGCCAAATGAAGTTGCACAGGCAATATGTGAACTTTTTGCATCTCGTTGTGACTAGCCGGTTATAAAATTGAGTCTCTTGTGATGAACATTGCACACTAGCGAAAGTGTGGAGTCTTGTTTGACATTGGTGTCAATGCCTTGTGTGATGATATTACCATGAATCATGTGTGATGAGACCTAGAATTTTCCCCGTTGGTCCGGTTGACTAAGTGATGCAAGCTCTTGAAATGATCTTAGGCAATAATTTTAAAGAGTGAAACAATTTGACATTATACCTCTTTTGTGGCCTACCTTGTGAGTGTGTGAACTTTGCTTGAACACCTTTTGATCCTTAGCCTTTCCTTGGAAGAAACTTGATGAAATTGTGACCTATCTTTATCACTTCACCCTTAATCCTCATGAGATGTGGTTTTTGTGAATAGCCAACTTAGGCCAAAAGCCTAAGTTGGGGGTGTGGTGAAAAGAGAAGGTAAATCAAGAAGTGCAAAGAAGTCCCCTTTACCCATGATTTTGAAAAAGATGGAACCCCTTCATATTAAAAAAAAAGAGAAAAAGGAAAGAAGAATGAAAAAATAAGTTGTGAAAGTGCAAAGAAAATGGGGTGTCCGGTATTCCATGGAAAGTGAATAATGGGGTGACCTATGAGCATAAATGAGAATGATGAGGATAAGGAAATGAAGTGTTGTTCATACCACATTTCATGAGGATAGAAGCCACTGAGCCTAAATGACCATACCTTTACACTCAGCCCCGTTACAAGCCTTGAAAAAGACCTTTTTGATCTTGAATGACCTGAAACAAGTGTTGAGTAGAAAATAAGGGAAAACCTATGGGTGAAATCATGCATTGTGTTCACCTTTCTGAGTGTGAGTGTTGATTGTGATTCTGAAGCTTTAAATTGTTGAACCATTGTGTGTGAATATGGAATCATTCTTTGTGTAAGGGTATTTAAGCACCTTTGTTGAGCTTGAACATGCATTTGAGCAAGTAGTGTGAGCTTGAGAATCTTTGGTAACAGTGAGTCACAACTTGAATCCTTGAGTGCAAAATTGATCCTTGTATGAGTAAGTTGAGTCTCTTTGTGTGCATTCATGATTGAGTCTTGTGTAACACTGTTTGAGACATCATTTTTGAACTACTGAACTTGAGTTTTACTTGAGGACAAGCAAAACTTTAAGTTGGGGGTGTTGATGAGTCCACGATTTGGACTCATTTAAGGCTTTATTTGGATAGATTTAGTGTCCTCAAATGCTTATTTTGTGCCAATAACTGATGTAAAACCCTTGATTTTTAGGTATAAGGATTGAGGAACAAAGCATGGACACTAATGGACAAAAATGAACAAGGCTGTTGAAAGAACAAAGAAAAGAAGGTCTGGTGATTGCCTAATCCATTGGGCGAGTCGCCGAATGGCTATTATCTCACCTAAAATTCCAGTGTGCCAAGCCTGAAGGAGAAAATCAAGTCGGCGAGAGAAAGGAGCAGTCGGTGGGTCGCCAAGTGGTTCCGTAATGCAGTGCTGGATCTTCCAAAGTTACAGAACTTGAGAATGTTGAAGGCCAAAGCAAAAAGGGCGATGGAAATGACGAAAGGGCGGATCGCCAAACTGATCGGCAATCCCGACTTACTGCGCCGAATGGTCCTTCGCAGCATATTTTTGGTGACTATAAATATATTTTCAAACATTATGTTTAGAACAAAAATTATTATGAACATTCATTAGAGAAATTTTTGAGTTTGAACTCTGAGTATTGAGACTTAATTTCCTTAGCTTTGAAGAATTGAAGTTTTCCATTTTTGAGAAATTTGAAGTGTGTCTTTGAGATTCTTCAATTTGGACCTTTGTAAAGACGAAATTAATCTTACCCAGTTAATGGAAACACAATTTGGTAACGATTTTTATCTTTTTATGATGTCTAGCTAAAACTCCAATTCTTGGGGTGTGATTATGTGATTATAGGTTGATTTAGCTGATAGGTATTGCTAATTGTTAGTATAAATGTTGTTTAGAAGTGATTTCAATCATTAATTGTGGTTAAAATTAAAGGATTGTAGTTGCAAATGCAGTCCTACCTTCGTGCTTTTGGCTTGCTCAAGAGAGAGGTTTTAAAACCAAGATTATTGAATTGATGGTCTGTGGGTATTGGGTTTTCATAGGTTCATCTCGAGAGAGTGAATCCTAAACCCTTTTCCACACATTCAGCTCGAGAGAGTGAATGGACTAAGGCGTAGGCTGTTCTTATTTGCTGGCTTGTTGGTGTTTGAGAGAAATCGACTTGGTTCGGGGTAAATTATTCGAGATAAAGTTTACCTCCTCTATAGTCTAGCCTATTCACTAATTTACGACTATTTACTAACAGTTGCAATTTCCATTTGTCTACATTAGTCCATAATTGAATCACATCCCAAGAACCCGTCTCATTATTGTTATTTCATAATATTTGCTTCTGGAGTAGTTGATAATTACATTCTAAACCCCCCCTATTATTTGACATTCGTGTCACCCCTGATTTGAATTATGTGTTTATTCGATAATGTCTATTCCTATGATTGACTTAAGCATATTCGTATTTTCTTATTGATTCTCAAACACGTACCACTCCCTGTGAGATTCGACCCCAACTCATTTAACTGGGTTATATTACTGACTAACGATCGTTGACACTTAGAATTGGATGAAGTGTCCTGATACGTGAAATAAAACCCAAAGCTCCAACTTCCTTCTTCTTATTCCTTGAGTTTTAGTGAGTGAATTTCTTGGAGGGAATTGGGTTCTTTGGGTGAGTTGAAAATAATGATTTGGATTCACTTAATTAATTGTCTAATAGCTTCATATAGGTGTTTAAAAATAGGCTAAAATGACCTCACTTAATACTTATTAAAAATGGAAAACCCCAAAACACCCCTAGACTTAACCGCCAAAAGGCAGTTTCCAGGCCTCACCCAAGACCCTCACTGACGGACCGTGGTTTGACCCACGGCCCATGCTGGTAAGGCGTGAGTTGAGTTACTGGAACTCCTCATCTTGACCCCTTGACCCACGAGACCAGACCACGGGGAGTGGACCCACCCACGGAGTATGGGTCTTGCCGTAGCTCAAGGTCTTCGGCAGATTTTTGGGAACAAAGGTAGGGTCCTCCACAAGGACCCTTAGTTGGTCCTTGGGGGTCGTACTTTGACCTTTAACCCCTAAACCCTTCATCCTAAGTATGGGAGATCATATCTACGACTCTAAGCCTCACGTCAAGCTCTAGAACCCTCACATTAGGCTCTAGTTTAGTCTACTGGTTTCTGGGTGTTACAATGCAATGGATTTATTGTTAGAACAAAAACACTCAAGAAACTGATTTGAAGAATAAAAATAGAGTGAACTTATAAAATTCCAGTTGTGTATTAATTTGCATAAGATCTGAATTTATACAAGGAAAAACCTAACTATCTCCTATCTAGTTGCCACTTACAAAGTGGATGTTAAAACTAAATAAGAACATGTGCCACTAACAACCATAAAAGGGGCCACTAACAGCCATTAAAGGGGCCACTAACTTCAGAAAGTTGAGCAACTAAAGTTGACTAAGTCTAGCTAGAAAATAGGAAGCACTAAACTGAAATAAGTAAAAAACAGTAAAAATAATAAGCTGGAAAAAATGCCAATTGTCTAACATTTATAACACTTCTCCTTGGATATCCATAGATTATGTGCCTCATTAAAGCCTTACTAGAAAAAACCCCATGGGAAAAATTTCTAGTGAAGGAAAAATAGTACACATATCTTTTGATACACATTATTTGTTGCCTCATTAAAAACGTTGCCAGGATAACCTAGTGGAACAAAACCTCAGTCAAGGAAAATTTGAGAGCAACGCGTATTATACTCCCCCTGATCAAAACATCACTTAATTTCTTATGATGATGTCATCCAATCTTATATACCAACTTCTCAAATATTGACAATGTCTTTGTGATCAAATCATATTCACGAAGATGTTGCATGATTGAACTCTTTTATGATATGTCATTTTCTGGTTTCATGGATATGATGAGGCTTTGAGCTTAGATGAATACATTTTTGAAAATCACTCTATTCGTGACCTCGTTACTGTAAGTTTCTCATTCAACTTGTTCATAGCAACAAGTATCTTGTGGACACTTTCATTTGCAGTTGATTATCTTCGTACATTGTGGTTGGTATATTCTTTTTCAAAGTAGAACCACACATTTCCTGAATATGGTGTGTCATTGATCTCTACCAGATGCACTCTCGACTTACTTCATGGAGGGCTTTTATTTCTGCATGGTTTGAAGTAGTGGTTACCAACGTTTGCTTCATCATTCACCAAGATATTATTGTGACTCCACATGTAATCGATTAGCATGTTTGAGACCGAGTATGCGAACCAGATAAATATTTTGCATCTGCGTAACCAATCAGTTCTGACTTGGATTCCTCGGAATAGAATAAACTCATGTCTATGGTCGTTCGAAGATATTCAAGTATGTGCTTAACACCATTTCAATGTCCTTTTATTGGGGAGGAACTGAATCTTGCCAGTAAATTTACTGTAAAACAGATATCTGGTCGAGTATTGTAAGCAAGATGCATTAGTGCCTTGATTGCATTAGGATATGGAGTTTCATCACCAAGAAGCTCTTCATCCTTCTTCTGAGATCAAAGTGAATCTTTATTTATGTAAAACGATCTCATAATCATTGGGGTACTCAATAAATTTGATTTATCCATATAAAATCGCACCAAAACTTTTCTGTGTATGTTGATTGATGGACAAATATTTCATTCGTGAAATTCTCAATCTGTAGGTTAAGACAAAATTTTGTCTTTCTAGGATGTTTTCATTTTAGATTCCCTTCTCAAACACTCAATAGCTTTTGAAATCTCCTTGAGAGTGTTAATAATGTTCAAGTCATCAACATACACAACTATTATAATAAATTCAGATCCTGACCATTTCATAAAAATGCAAGGACAATTATAGTCATTCTTTTTGTACCCTTTTCTTCCTTGATTATTTCAATCCATATAAGGATTCTTGAAGGTTTATTGAAAAAGTTTCTTCCAAACTTTTATATGTTTCAAACACCTTGATTGCTTCAAGGATTTTCATATAACCTTCAATATTGTAGCTAGACATGATAATTATTCATTATATGAATTCAAGTTTTCATATATTTCTAGATCAAAACAAATCTCATTGCATCCACCATAGTATAAAATATCTCCAATAATGTCAGGATTCTTGCGACAAACCTTCATGCCCCAAGGCACAAGCCGTACTTGATATCTTACAGTTATACCATCGCATAATAATTTATTTGTACCCCACTGACATTATACCTTGATTTATGGACTATCAATCCAGAACATCACTTTTCTAAGTGAACTTGAATTATGCATTTTACTTGGCCAATCATTTATCTGTCCACACTATATGACAAATTTGAATACAAAATCCTCGTCACAATTTATACCATTGAGTGCTACTTCATATCAAATATACCGTCAACGGGTTTTTTGAATATGGATTCCAATATGACATAACTTTTCAAGATCTCTTCATTTTTCATCATTTTCAGGTACCTGAACCTTTTCCCATTATCAGTATAGTTTCATAGTTTAGAACTCTGCTCTTAATTTAACAATTCAAGCAAACAAACTTACAAACACCATTTTGTAAGTTGACAACAAAGCACATGTAACCATCGCATAGATGCATCTATCATATAGTTGCAAACGATCCACATGGCAGGTGAATGGACCCATATTCACATTTTTATATGTTCCAAATAATTTCAGGGAATACAATCCCAACGTTAGTTGGTACAATGATAATTTAATTATGGGAATAAGCAACACAACATAATTCTTGAAGAATATTTTATTTCTTCAGTATATAACGATGTGAATTCTCAATTATTTTTGCATCATATTTTAATCGGAATGGCCAACCGGTCACGCCAACTGATCTTTATTCCAGTACACTTATAGTTTACTTTTGCATATGATTCATCAACATGTCCATGTTTGTGCGCAACAAACAAGAGGAAAAAATGGGTATTCTTTTACATAAATATTTATAACCCACTTTGGTTGTAGTAATTTGAAGATATTAAATCTTTTCACTATTTATAGTCTCAATAATTCTTTTCAATTCATCTGTAACTTAAAAAATTTCTTTTGAGACTTACTACAACCCCAATATTATTCCTCACAACTCGTTAGAGCTTACAATTATTTTTGTGTACTATCACATATTCCAAGACACCATCCATATGGTGAGCATCTCCTTCAAGGAGGAAATTATATTATTATTACCATGGTCAAAATGATTACAAGCAAGACATGTGTCTTGCTTTACTTTTGTTGTACCATAGGTATACAATCAATGTCAAATTTGCCAACAATAATATTATTTTGATCATGACCACAACTTTTATAGGCAAGAATTACTTCTTTCTTTTGCCCTTTCGGTAGTTCACAATAAACATACCATAATATATATGACGTACAAACGTACAATATCATTGGCCATTTCTGCCAAATAAAATTTATTTATTTCTCTCAAACCTCCTGTAGAGGTGAGTTGTGGCATATTTCCAACCATACATGAATATGTTCTTAATCATATTTTTTTCCTTCATATTTTGACCCATTCACTTACAAGAATTGGCAAACATTCACAATGCTTATCACAAGTCACAATCTCTTTAAGGAATGGACTAATCATTTGTATGTGCTTCATAAATTTGCATTGTAAGCTCATTGTGCTGCCCTTAAATTTAATCATTTTTGCATGACACACCTCAACATCACTTTGAAAGGTCAGGTGTACCACCACTTTATCTTCCTTTCTTTTGATAGAGGTTTTACAAATTTATCATATTATTAGATTGCACAACAATTTCGTTTCCAATGACTTTTTATACCTTTTGATGATAAAAATTACCTTCACATTTTGAAGGAATATTTGGAGAACTCACAATGTTCTTAATTTAACCACAATGATGACCATTATAATTTTCTTTATTCTCATGCCCATATTCATTTGTACAACCACAATAATCACTGTCATCTTTCAAACGTATCATGCTATCACATTCACATAAGAGAATGGAGCAAATCAATTGGGTGAAATTCATGATTTCTCATAAAAAAAATACAATTAGTTCGTCATAGTCATCATTATGGTCCATTAGAACTTAAATCCAACGTCTTATCCATATAAAGTTATCTTAGGTCATAAATTAATCGGACATGAACCCAACGTATTATCATCATGGTGCATCAAAATTTAAATTGATGTTTTACCCTCTTGGTGCGATAGAACTTGAATGTACCGTCTTACCCTCAAACATTTTTTATTATGGTTCATCAAGACTTTAACCTGATGTCTTATCCTTTTGGTGTGATGGACCTTAAATCTATCATCTTACCCTCAATCAATTATATAGTTGGTCAAGTGCAATGTACTCATCCCAGAGCCTCTTTGCTCTCAACAAATATCAATTGAATCTTCTATTTATATAATTTCCTGCACCACCTCAACGATACAATTAGTGCAACTAAATTTGGAAATTTTAATCTTTAAAAAGAGAATTTATTTATTCAAATATATATACAGACAAAATTAATCAAACCATCTCACCTTATTTGGAGGAACCAAATATTCATATTACTACTTCTCCAATACTTAGTACAACCGACAAATCATAATTAAATGTAAGCAATACTTTCTAAAGCTTACATATGATTAGTTGATTTAATCAACTCCAATTCTGGATTATAGAAGCATGATGATAAACAATTTGGATGCAACTTGGAACAAGCCAACTCTGTCGTTGAGTGTATCAACTTTATCGTCTCTTCCTTTCTTTATTTAATAGAAATTTTGGGAAGGGATAAGTATACAAACTCTTCTAGCTATATTTCTATCAAGCATCATAATATTAATATAGAGAATCGTGGTGATAACGTGTTATAAAATTAAGTTTAAAGCAATATAAGTATAAAGAGAAGAAGACAAGGGAAGTAGATGTAGGAGAAGACTTTTCTTCTTATTCAAGTGTGTATTCCAAATGGTGAGTGATATCTCTATTCATAGTGTTGAGATATCAAGAATCATAATATTGATATAGAGACTCGTGCTGATAACGTGTTATAAAATCAAGATTAAAGCAATATAAGTATAAAGAGAAGAAGACAAGGGAAGTAGATGTTGGAGAAGATTTTTCTTCTTATTCAAGTGTGTATTCCAAATGGTGAGTGATATCTCTATTTATCTTCAAGATTAAAAAATCTATAGGCTGTACTATTTGAAGCATAACCAAGAAAAGCATAAGTAGTAACTTTCTTACCTAACTTTGTAATCTTGGGATCCATTAGCCTCACAAAGGCTAGACAACCCCAAACTCTTAGATATCCCAAACTTGGCTTGTGATATTTCCACAATTCAAAAGGTGTCAATTAAGAATTTTTATGAGGCACACGATTCAACACAAAATACACAGTCAAAATAGGTTCACCCCATAAATTTAAAGGTGCATGTGACTCAATAAGCTTGACATTAGTCAATTCAACCAAAATTCTATTTTTCCTTTCTGCTACTCCATTAGATGAAGGAGAATAAGGAGGAGTAATTTCATGAATTATTCCCGATGATATAACAAAAGAATTAAACTCATTTGACTCATATTCACGGCCTCTATCACTTTTAGTTCGTTTTGTTTTTCTTCCAAACTGATTTTCAACTTCATGGAGATAAGTTTTAAAATTTTCAAAACTATCACTTTTAATTTTCATAAAGTAAGCATACGTAAACTTAGAAAAATCATCAATGAAAGTGATAAAATATCTATTACCTCCACGATTTAACATTCCACCATGTTCACAAATATCAGTATGAACTAATTCTAACAAATCATTTTTCTTTCAACTTGAAAATGAGGTCTTTTAGTGATTTTGGCTTTACTTCAAGCCTCACACTTTTCAAAATTGTTTTTAACCATTGGGATTAATTCTAAACTACTCATGATTCCAACATAACGATCATTAATATGACACAAAACGAGCATGCCAAAAATTAGTAGAAGAAAGCATAGAAACATAAGTAGTAGCTTTATTCATTTCAACATTCAGTTTGAACATCCCATCATAAGCATACCCCATTTCATAAAAAAATATCCTTTTTCACAATTACTTATTGATCTGATTCAATAATCTGTTTAAAGCCTGCTTTGTTAAGATGTAAACTAGACATCCAATTTTTTCTCATGAAAGGAGTATAAAGTATATCTTTCAAAGTTAAAACCCTTCCAAAAGTAAAACGCAATCCGACATCTCTCGTTCCAAGCACTTGAGTTGTGTGAGAATCACCAAGCATGATGGTTTTGGGCTCCTCAAAATGAGTATATTTTTTAAACATGTCTTTGTCATAACAGGCATAACGGTTTGCACCAGAATCAGTCCACCATCCATCAAGACTCTCAACCATGTTTATGTCGGTAATCACCACCTCAAAAGGTTCTTCGGTAACGTTTGCCTGTGGATTAGGACCATGTTTCGAGAATCTACAAAATCGAGCAATATGCCCACTCTTGCCACAAACAAAGCACGGTCCCTTAGCTTGAACTTTTTACTTTTGTGCTTGGTTATTTTCACCATTAGTTTTCTTAGGAGGTCTACCATTATTTTTCTTGAATATTTTCTCCTTAGGCTTCAAAGAAGTATTTGTGTGAGTTTCAGGAGTAGCATTATTTTAAGTAATTAAATTTACCTTCGTTCTGATGTTGCTCTCTTCTATTTGTAAAAGTGCATCTTGGCCCCTTGCCTCTTCTTCCATGCGGATTTTCATTATCGGGGTTTCAATAGAGGTTTCCTTTTGTTTGTGGCGCATAATTTTTTGAAATTCCTTCCAAGAAGGTGGAAGTTTATCTACTATACCACAAACAATAAGGTTGTCTCCAATTTTACCTCCTCGGACCTAAGTTCTACAACAATCATTATAAAATCTTGAGCTTGGTCTACCACTGATTTGTTGTCCACCATTTGGAAACGAAAAAATCTACTTGCCACATATTTTTTTTCTCCAGCCTCTTTGATATCATACTTACTCTGCAACTTCCAAATTTTCTTTGCACTAGAGTAAGTTCTATCATAATAATCAGAAAAACAATTAAGAATATAATACCGACACTTATAGGAATCACAATCGTACAACAACCTTGTTTTTCACCGGTTTAACAGTAGTCCTTCTTGACTTGTACACTCCAGGATACAACAGCCTAATCACAAAAGTGTAACTCAACAATTATGGACAAGAGTTAAGTCCAAAGATCCACAAAAAGAACACCTCCCTTCAACTAATAAAAACTCTCTCTTTTTTTACTAACTTTTTTTACTATATATTTTTCTAGTGTCTTAAACCAAATGAAGACCACTACTATTTATAGTAGAAGAAGTCTTCCTAGAAATGATTAAGAAGATAATGGGGTAGTAAATAGTGATGATAAATCGCCTAGAGGTTACATATGGTACATAGGTTACAAAGAACAATGGAGGAATAAAGACTGAGACAATGGAGATTGAATGGGAGAGAAATGATGGCCACTAACGGCTAAAACACGCTGCCAGAAAAAGAGCAGTAGCATATATGCACTAAGAAAGAAGTAACATCTATGCACTAACTCTAGGAGTAATATGCAACAATTAATATTCTCATTAACATTAGCACATGATGAGAAGTCAACCAACGACAACATTTTAGAATATTAAAATGTCACTCACACTAAAACCAGAGAAAAGTACAATTTAGGAAAATACTATTGTTGGGATGGAGGATGACTTCAAAGCCATACTTGAACACCTCACTACCCAAACAGACGATTTAGATGTCGTACCAATTTTTGGTATGTGCAGTACAGGTAAGACAACTCTTGTAAAAAAGGTTTATGATGATTCATATATTCGTTCTCAATTTGATAAACATGCATGGGTCGCTATCTTCGAAGAATACAA
Source organism: Solanum gracilifrons (assembly GCA_029582605.1). Lineage (NCBI taxonomy): Eukaryota > Viridiplantae > Streptophyta > Magnoliopsida > Solanales > Solanaceae > Solanum > Solanum gracilifrons. Next base: position 45,130 of record JAJOOH010005112.1, read on the forward strand.
TGAGAGACAAATGCTTCTTGAAGTTGTCTCTACAATTACAGGAAGAAATCAAGAAATGAGTGATGATCAACTAATGAAGATTGTGTAAAGAGTACTGAGGCATGGGACCATATGCAAAGAATATTTCCAAATGATGATAATAGAAGTCGAAATCTATTAACAACTCGGCTCTTGTATGTTGCTGATTATGTCAGCTGTCCTGATTTTCCACCTCATAGAAAGTCTTTTATAAGTCTTGATGACAGTTTGAACTTCACCAAAAAATTATTCAAAAAAAGATTTGTTTCCTTCTCTACTTGTAGAATTAGGGAAGCATATTGCACTACAATGTCGAGGATTACCTCTCTCGATTGTTGTCGTTGCTGGACTTATTTGTCAAATGGACCCAACACATGATAATTGGAATAATGTTGAGGAAAATCTGAACTGATTCTTTGGTACTGTATCCGTACAACTTTAATCAATTCTTTCTTTGGAGGTTTTCCTGAAGATAAAAGAGATTAATGTTTCCAAGTTGATTAGAAACAATAAAAGGTTAGAAGTGATGGCATAGGAGTTTCTAGAAGAGTTAATTGATAGAAGTCTAATTTTGGATTGTACACGAAGGACTAATGGAAGGATAAGAACATGAAAATTCATGATCTTCTTTGCCAACTATGCCTAAGCAAATCCATATATGATCAACGGCGAGTGATCCTTCTATCTACACTTGAAGAGAAACATGATTATCGTATGCGACATAGCAATGGTATAATCCGCACCTTTATGTCAATGCAAGTAGATATTCCAAAACAGATGTTTTACAGTTGAAGTTACTTAAGGTATTGGACGTATTTTCAATTGAATATTATTTCTCTTGTGTAATACCTCAACTTGTACATTTGAGATATGTTTCTGGAAGAATTGAATAACTTTGATATTATATATATATATATATATATATATATATATCTAATCTTCTTGAGGTAGAAAATCATGGTATTGAAGAAAAAACTTTGCTTTCCAATAACTTGGACATACTTTATCTTCATTATTCTCCTTTTGCTGCAGAAATCATAAGAAGAACTCCGAATCTAAAAGAGCTAAAGATTTTACAATCAATTGACCCGATCATGATTTTCTCTTGGGATATTTTCCTTAAATGGTACTTGTAGACCATGGGAAGTCATGACTTTGCTGGCTAATTTACCCAATCTCGAACAGTTTTATGCATTCGCTGGAACAAATTGGATACTAAATGAAGATGAAGATGTTGTGTTTCACAAATTAAAATATCTACGAATTGTAGAAGCAGATCTGCAAAGGAGGGAAGTAGGTAATTTTCCAATGCTTGAGTAACTAATACTGCATGGGTTGCGTAATCTAGAGGAGATTCTCGAGAGTATTTTAGAAATAAATTCTAGCGCGATATATGATAATATAGGTATATCACATTTTTTCTACAAGTTTGTAATAACTTGATATATGTTGATAAAGAAGAGATTATATGTTATGCAATTCAAAGGATAAAATCAACATGACAATGGACTAATAACATAACATAAATAATTAAAATTACTAACTTCGACTGAATCATAACTGATGAACATTATCTAATGAACACAACACTTAGTACTGACATCGACTGAATCATAACTCATGAACATTTCATGATGAACACCTCAAATGACAAACGAACCTAGACACTTAATATAATATTTAAGTTTTTAATTTTACTTTCGATAATTCCATAACACGCACACTAGTAATTGGGAACTATGGTTCCACTAACCCTATTAGCAAAGGGTCCACCAACATTGAGTCCATATGAAGAACTTTAGCTAGCACAATTTGGAGGAGTCCAGGCACTTCCCAATGTCTGAAATGGGAATGCATTATTATTCACCATTTGTGCCTCTTTTTCAACCTTCTGCTTTAAAATTTCCAATGCCTTCTTCAAGTGTTGCAGTTGGAATAAGTTAAGTTCTTCGATAGGAGATTCCCACCATACACCATCAGCTCTCTTCCTAATTTCTCGAAGGGATTCTCCGCGATTTTTCTCCATCTGGAAAACCCCCTCAAGGTTCATGAGCTTGGTATTGAGCTCACGAATACCAGCTTCTCTACAAGCCACGATTTGTTGATTGTGGACATTATTATTTGGTGGAGGGAGGTTCCTCCCAAGGAACCTCTCACCAACCTGTCCACGCTAGGGTGACCAAAGGAGAACACATTTTTGCCGTCGGGGGAAAATATCACAATGACAATTTCAGCACCACATAGTGTACAAAGTTCACTAGCCTTTTTGAACAGACCAGTACGACGCTTAGAAAACGTAACTCCTAAGTTACTCGCCTTCTTGATTTTCACCATGTCAACCCTTTGACGACCCTTGCTAATTTTTCTTGTCATGTCTAAACTATCACTAAGAAATTGTGAAAGTAAATTTGTGAGTTTTGATCTTAACACCAACAACTCTATAAAGGAAATTGTGGTTTAAGATAACTTGGGGAGCCTATAAATTTATGTTCTTTCCTTTTTTGTATTGAAGAAAAGTATTGAAAATGAAAAACATTAGATTCACTTGCCCTTCATTCTTTGTCTCGGTAGATATAGACCTTATTATCATAGATTCACTTCCCTTCATTCTTTTTCTCGGTAGATATAGAGCTTATTATCATAACTAGAGGATAAATATTTTTCCTAATTAGAATTATATTATTGGATTGCACTTGACTGCCGTTTTATTTGAGAACATTTTTAAAAATAATATATTAAATGATTAATAAAACCCTTAGGGGTCATTTGGTTTGAAGACAAGTTATGTTGGGTATTAAATATGATGGGATAAGTTATGTTGGGATAAGTTATGATAGTATTAGTTATGTTAATATTATTTCTTATTGGTTTTTTGGATTGTCAAATATGCATGACATAATTTCTAAGAGTAAGTTGTGTGTTTACAAAAATACTCTCTAAGAATAAATTGTTTCTTTATAAAAGAGGGTTTTAAGGGGGTAATTTTGTTATTTTAAATTTTTATCCTGGGATAACTTATTCCGGGATTAGTACACCACCCACAAGTAGGGATAACTTATCTCAGTCATAATTATTAATCCTGGGATAAGTTATCCCACACTTTGTAACCAAACAAAAAATTGATGGGTACTAAAAAATTATCCCAAGATTATTTGTCTTTATCCGTCACACCAAACGACCCCTTAATGTTTTAATAGTAACATGAATTTTGCATTTACCATTGAATTTTCCTAGTCAATCATCATTTAGAGACCTACAATGTATCACATCAAGCATATGAGGGTGTTTGGATTTATAAATATTGTTATTATTTATACCGCAGTTTAGTGCTCGAATTGGAAAGGTTTTCGCTTAATCAGTTTTTGATTTTAATATACCGCGTTGTTCCAACAGAAATCACATATTGTATATAATGTCCTGATGGAAAATTCGCAGATTTCTAGTAGACATTTTCACATTTATTTAAGGCTTATGTTAGAAGGGAATTAGATTACGACAAATATAGGAATAGTTTTAAATATATACAATAAAGTAATTAGTTTACAACAAATATAACAAAGCTTTATTGACATAAAAATTAGCCAAAAATCATAGAAAGTATACATTGACTATACAATATAGCTCGTTGTAAGTTATAGAAAATAGACATTAACTATACAATACAGTTCATCTATACATGAGCTATACTTTAAATATACATTATATACACTCAAAAATTTCATCAAAGGATTAATTCGTGTAATTATACCAAAGAATTGTTTGAAGAAGAAAAAACATGTATGACTAAAATGACAACATTCATAATTTCACAAGTTAAAAATACCCCTCTTCACTCTCAGCAAGACAAAAACACTAATTATTTATTTAGAACTTAATATATATATATATATATATATATATATATATATA
>JAJOOH010005113.1:0-41618 GCA_029582605.1 Solanum gracilifrons
AAACAGGGAGAAAACTTCTATACTATGCCATCCTAATGTTGAAATCGGTAGGCAAGGAAAGCCGTTTAGGGGAGTAAACAAAGTTGAGGCGCTGATCAGAAGGAAGTATCCGCTAAAGTACTATGCTAGTAGTGACAGAAAAACATGATAAAGATAATCTAGTTCATAATGATCTAATATGAATTTAATCAATTATGAATATGATAGGAATGAATAATTTGAAATAAAAAACCTGCATAGTAAAGAACATGACTACATACATGCATGATGAAATGATAAAAAATTATGAAACTTTAATCTTATATATACTATATAAACTTAAAAAATATAGAAATAATAGAATTAAGAAGAATAATCTAGGAAAAAATATTTAATGATTATGAATCAGAAGATATATTAAACCAAGAATGGTATGAAATAGACCTACATGATTAAGACCTCGAAAGAATAGAATGGTATGATTTAGAAATAAATTCAGATTAAAATGAACTACGAATATTTACAATATTGGATAGAATCTATGGAAGATATAAAACTATTAGAACAATTAATGAAGGAAAATTTATATATGTACCACAGAACCCAAGATATGTTATATCTAGAATATATCATAAATAATATTAAAGAAATATTCAGATTAAAACAACTATCGAAAGAATATTACAATAAATATTACTACATTTTACCATGAATTCAGCACCCGCAAAAAATAATATTAAAAATATATCAAGATTAAGACACTTAGAAAAATAATATTATAATAAAATCTTTAAAACAAAATACTTACATACCACACTACCACCTACCATATTACCACTTCCATAAACTCCTCAATTACCAGTTCCGCTACGAAAAATGAGAACCACTTTTGGTGATATATATGAAGTGGAGTGGTATAGATACTCATTTTTTTTGGATTATTGAAATCCTCACCTAAGGGTGTATAGGGAAGATTTAGTGGAGAATGGTTCCTACCTTAGAGATGAAGGAGGGAATGATTAAAGGAGTTTGCATAACTTGATTACAAGAGGGGGACATTGTGCTTAATTGGTAAGCGATAGTTCTCTTGGTTACTTTAATGTGCTCTTAGATGGGTTTACCTTGAGTGGGGGATGATGAGTGAGTAGTAAGGTTGTTGATATCCTTATTTTTTCCTTCTATTCTTATTAAAGTTTGAGACCAAAGAGTTCCTAGTAGCTTGTTCATGTTTGGAGTCTTGCATATGATTGTGAGTTGCAAGATCTCCGTATGTTATGCATGTCCTAGAAGACACTATGTTATGCATGTTTTGAAGGATTCTTACTACATAAAAAGGGAATTTTAGTAATAAAATTAATGTTTCTCATGTCCATATGCATCTTTATATGGTTAATGCACTCTTGACTTCATGAGTAAGAGAATATGAGCATGCTTAGGTTAGGAGTTGAAAATTTCTCCTTAAATGAATTGACCTTTGTGTAATTCTTGCTTATGAGTTTATGATGCCATGTGTGTATGTTGTGACTAGGAGAAGGTAGTCCCTCCTTGAACATAACTAAACATGGTAATGCCATGTATGTTGTTGATAGTATGATGATTAAATGATAAGACTAGTAGATGATCTATAATCCTCATGTTAGGGTGCAACTTGTATGAATTGCTTAATTGCCTCATGAGTGGAAATGTTGATCATGTCTACGTGTGCAATTGAAAGTCATTGAATGTTGGACCCTATGATGATATAAAAAGGGCGAATATGATGTCATGCTTAGGAGAAGGTAGTTCCTCCTATGAACATGAGAAAGGCCTATGTAGTTAATGCATTATGAGTCGGTGAATAAAGTTTTTACTTGCTTGTGTTGCATGAGCTGATTTGAAGTGCATGCTTAAATGGTTTCTTATGATAAAGTTGCATAACGTGCTTTAATGAGATAGTTGCATGTTGTGTTTCTTTGGTGTTTGAAATGAGAATGATGATTATGACATGATTTCCTTTTACGTGTATATTTTTGTGAAAAATTCATGTTTAAGTTGTATTTTGAGTTTTCATGAACTTTATTTCTCATGGTTGAAATTGCACCCATAGATGTTGTGTGATGTTGTATTCATGAGAGTTGTAATGAGCATGCTTGATGTTGTCTCGTTAAAGAAATATCTTGTTGATTGCTTAATATACATGTTGATGCTCATTGAATATGGAGAAGGTAGTTCCTCTTATACTTATGAGAAGTAAAGAGTTTTAAGCATAGTGATGATTTGGAGAAGGAAGTTCCTCCAATGAAATGGGAAATAATAAAGTTGATGCATAAGAAATTGGTAGATGTGTTGCTACTTTCTTGAATTGCACAAAGTTGTTTTGAGACTTTTATGTGGAGTTGATGTTCCTCCTTGATGTGTGCTCTTATGTTGATGTTGTATGTTGTGTATTGTGAGCTGCTGGTTGGGTCATTGAGTCCTCAGAAGTGTTTTAAGTGTCATTCGAGGACGAATGTTCCTAAGTAGGGGATATTGTAACGACCCTCAAAATAAAGTAGGATAAAGTAGAGCCTCACATGGGTTTTATGCATTAATAACTTGTCAAAATAATGAAGAATAGCCTTTTAAGTCAGTTTTAAAGAGTTTGGAAATCAAACGTCAAGGGACGACCAAGACGTTTGGAAACTAGTCTTTTACGTGTTGGTGTGTTCTAGTATGTTGTTCATGTTTTTATGTGTTGTTTGGAGTCTAAAATTAGTGGAGGTGACCCTAGTGTCCTAATAAATATTTTTAGGGTCAAAACGTTCGGATACGATGCCCCGGGGGCCACCCTAGGGGTCCCCGAGGAGGACCCCAACCTTGACCAAGCAAGCAGCCAAGGCAGCTTGAAGTTGTGCTTGGAGGGAGCATGTCCGCATCGCAGACTAGCTCCACCAAGGGCCAAATGTTTGGTCCGCATCGCGGACATGTCGCGGACTCTACTATCTCGAATTTAGTTTCCAGAAAACTTGTGGGAACACCTCCGCGTCGTGAACTTGTTTTCCGACGAAATCTGCGAAAATAAAACTTAAGTTTGACTTATTTAAAACGGTCCAACTAAGTGAGGGGTAGTTTGGGTACTCTTGGGAATTATTATAAACGGTTATTCTACCTATTTTAGGGTATTTTAAGTTGGTTAAAACCCCAAATCCTAAAATTAGACCCCATTCTTCAAATTGACCCTTCCCTCTCAAAATAGATTCTCTCAAAAACTCCATGGAAGACCTTGATGAAGCTCAAGCTAGAAGATGGGAACTGATTTCTTCTACAATTTTATGGGTCTTCAATAATTAAGGTATGGTGACTCTTGAATCTTGCATAGCCTCTCATTCAAGGAGTTCTATCAAAGAATTTCAAACGTGATTCAAAGACCAAAATTCCCAATTTTCAATCTAAACATGGGTTCCTTGTCAAACGATTTTATAAATCATTCTATTGATGAATTAATATGGAATTAATGATTTTAAGATAATTTTCAAAGGAATTCTTGAAGAACCCATGATTCCCATATTCTCAGAAATTGGCCTATGATGTGGGTCTTTGTAAATATGATCTCTATTGATGAAATTATGTTTAGTTTAGATTGTATTGATGTTTCTTATGATTATGTATACTTATTCATGTTGAATTGTTGGTATATTGATGAGTTGAGAATTATGGCCTTAAGGGTAAATTTATGGGTTGATCCCTTTGTTTATGGAATTGTACTTAGACTATGTTTACGATATTGAATTACATTATTAATTTATATTGCTACCTATTTCAATTGATTATGAATTATTGAGGATTGATCCATGGTGATCATGGCTTGGAGAATTGGTAAGTTGACCTAACTTCTAGTCTATAGTATGATAATTGATGTGGTGTGGTTTGATCCACTTATGGTGGAGGTATTCACTTCTTGTCTATCTATGCATGTTGAGATCATGGCCTTGAAGGTAATAGATGTGAAGTGAATTCATGATTATGATGCATATGCTTATGAAGTTATGCTATGAAGTTTATGTATGAAATCCTCAATGCTAGCATGATGTTTAAAGTGTGTTTATGATGAGGAGTATAATGTGAATGATAATGTTAGGGATAAGGTGTGGTCTACATGATTGATTATGATAGGTACTGTTGTGGAATGAACCCTACCTATATGACCCCTATATGAATGTTTGATCATATACATGTTAGGAGTACTTATTTAATGTTGAATGTGTCCTTGTCACCTATGATGAAGTGTGGGTGTGTGGTCTAGAATCCTAAGGAGTTTATATGTGAATTGCTCATTAATTGGGGACATTGTGAATGTGTTGTGATCCCTTTAAGGGAATAGCACTCAATATGAATGTTGTTGCTAATATGTCACTATGAGGACCAATATGCACACACACTCTCTACATGTATAGCTATGAATATGATGGGTTATGATGTCTATTTAAAGGTTAACTCTTATATGCACCCTTACATCTTATTATGCATGCAAAGTGTATGATTAGCAAGGTATGAATATGTGTTGTATAAAGGTGTTTATGCGAAAGGCTTTCTCACATATGTATACACACACATGAATGAAAGGGTAAGGTTTATGATAATCTAGTGAAAGTGAGTCTCTTGAAAGGTTTGCTCAATTGTACTCTAAACTAGAGTATGTTATGAATATGGTATGACTATGTGAAAGGTCATTCTCACATAATATAGGTTCTATGATGAAAGGTCATTCTCATCTTAGAAATCTTTGAGCTATATGATATGAGGGATTAAGTCCCTAAAGCCTACTTTATGAACTAATGTTAAATAAAGGCTTAAGATGTTTAAAAAGGGAGTTGGAGCTTAGCACCGAGTGAACATGAAAAATGAGAGTGGGGGCTTCACGTTTAGCAAGTCCGGCTTCCCACAACAAGAGAACCTTCACGTTTAGCAAGTACGGGTTCCCAACATTGATGTTGTCTCATGAGATGGAAACCTTCACGCTTAGTAAGTCAAGGCTTTCTAGTAGCAATCTCCTTGTTCCATAACTACATGCCCTCATAGGTATTAGCTTAGTGGATCCACTAGATAGCTATTATGTATGTAGGTCCTACTTTGGCAAGTAGTACCCTCTCTTTCCGGTGTGGGAGTAGAACTCGGATTCCATGTAGCTCACATGGTCTATGTCGGTTGTGGCAATGTCTCCCGAAAGTTAAGAAATGAACTAAGATAAGAATATGAACTCTAGTCATGATTTCTTAAAGAGTTACTTAGTATAGGTAGGACTATGGATCCTACTTATGCATTGCACAAGTGGACTCTAAGGGAGGTTATGATTAGGCTCTTTATGTAATGAAGAATATGGTCTATGTATGTTCATATGAAAGCATGTTAAGGTTTACTTTACTTATGTCAAGACATGAAGTATGATTATGCAAGTGAATTACACTTATGACTTCTTAATGGGTTTGCTTAGTATATGTGGGGGTATGGGACTCCATGTGTACATTGCACAAGTGAGCTTGTGAAGGGTTTGTGAGGGTGGTTTACCTATGATATGAACTAAATGGGTTATGACTAATGATGTAGTAAAGGAATGAGTCCTTATGTGATGTTATGAAGTGTGTTGGTCTTATGTCTAATGTTAAATGAAGATGTTATGACTTGTTGAATATGATGTACCTAGTCTACGGTGGCTTCCTAGGAACAGTTGGTGTGAGTAGTATTATGGGATGCTACTTGCACATTGCGCTAGTGTGACTTGGGGGTTGTCTTAGGTGATGGTTCCTATGTGAAGACTATGTCTTATGGTGTGCTTATGACTCTATGAATGTATGTGGTTGGATTGATGAAGGCTATATGTAAGTTCACCCTTTGGTAACCTTAAGGCGATACATTGCACCAAGTATTCCCTAAGGGTTGCTTGAGGAAAGGAGTTAAGATAAGGAGGAAGGTAATGTATTGTATGCATTGAATGTGCCTAAAATGTTATAAGTGGCCCTATGTGCAATTATGAATGGTTTCCATGTGTATGATGATGTATGTGGTTTATATTGTGCCTATTGTACTAAATGTTCATGAAGTTTCTCTAAAAAGACATGATGCATAGTTTCCAACTAAAAGTCCTTTTAAAAGCATGTTTTACATGGTTATCATAGTTAGTGCATTCTTGTACTAACACCATTCTTCTTCATCTTTTTACACCAAGTGTAGGTGATGGTGACTAAAGGGTCTTTCCTAGAAGTGAGGAGCATGGCTTGCTATTCCCAAGTTCGGGTGTGTCCTTAAAGATTCAAGGACCTTTATGTTAAAGAGTTTCCTTAAGTTGTATGTACTAGATAGTAGTTTCTTTTGTATTGTAAGGGCTGTGTCCCTCTTATGTTGTAGTCATGTTTTAAGATGGCTACCTTGAGACGTAGTACTCCGATTTTGTATTAAAGGTTTAAATGAGGTGACTTTTAAGTCTTGTGTTATATTATGAATTTTATTTAAATTTTCCTCTATTTTTCTATGATTAATGCTATGACGAATGCTAAGGGCTTGTATAAGACCTCCGAGAGGTTGAATACGCCGGTAACGACTATGGGGTGCTCTCCGGTCGTTACATAGTGTGTCCCTTACATGCTCGTACATTCAATGTACTAGCGCCATTTGACCTTGTCTTTTTATGATGCACATACATGTATTCAGGATCATTAACCGATAGTCTGTCGATCTAGTTGCATTCCTGTTAGCTTTGGTGAGCCTTCTTGCTTTCTGAAGGGCTTCCCAATTAGATTTCTGTTTTGTTAGGATGTCGTGGGCCTTCCCCGGCTTCCATCATAGTATTTTAGAGGCTTCGTAGACTATTATATTTTGAGGTATCTTTTCTATTTTCTTGTTGATGTTTAAAGACTTTGAGTTGAACACTTATGTTCATTCAAGTATTTCACACTGTTTGAGTGAAACTACTTCATTTATAAGGGTTTTTGAGTTAATATGTGCTTTTGAGATCCTATGTTGTTAAGTAAGTTTTCCGCTGAGTATTGAGCCAGACCAAGGGTTCACTTGGGCACCAACAATGATTCTTGAGTTCCAGCCACGTCCAGGGTGTAGGCTCTGGGCGTGACATAAATAGCATATAGTTTATAATCACACAACCTATAGATACAGATAGGGGGTTGATGGTATAAAGAATGTGTAAATCGTTAACCCCCAAAAGTTCACTTCACAAGTATGTTACTGATCCTACGAGAATAATACCACATACAAACTTATATCATGAAACACACAGAAAATATGATATTTATTATATATTAAAAAGTACTGTAACAAAGTCATAGATATATTTCTCACGACTTACTCTTATAGTCATCTAATTCTTTTACCAGCTACAAAACATTCAACAATGACATCTTAGTCGCGGTTTATAATCTATAAAATATATAATATGTAGGTCGATATATAAAATATTGGCTTCTATATAGACATCACAACATATAGAATAAATGTTGGTCTGATGTAGTGCATTTTATATGAACAAATTATAAATAAAAAATATTGTGCAACACCTCGGAATTTTAAAGACTAAACTTAAATTCGTACAAGTTATTCTTCAAATGGTGAGTTTTGGGTCAACTTCAAACGACCATAACTTTTAGCACATGATGAGTGTAGGTGGCCCATGATGTATCAAATTGAAGGTCTTTGATTCCTCTTTCCAATACCGCCGAGTTTGCTAAATTCCGAGTTCGGACGAAGGAGATATGCTCATTTGAGTGCAATCTGTCTAGTTAAGGTAAATCATCCATTTTAAGGAGGGGTATTTTGGTCTTTTACTTACCCCACTAGCCTTGAACATTTTCCTTCACCCAAATAGGGGTCTAAACTAATTGAGTTCAGTTTTCTCAATTCCTAAACACACTTAGTGTTATAGAGAGGAGTTTAAGAAGACAAAAAGAAAAACGTTCAAGATTCTTCTGAGCTTTGAGAATTTTCACCAAGAACTTAGTTCTTTCGAGGTATGTAAGCTTTCTTAGTAATGATTTTGTCCACCTTCACTCCAATTATGAGTTTCCATTATGAATTCATCCATGAGATTTTATATAATGAGATTCTTGATGAAATTCTTGAGGTTTGGGGCTTCATTCTTTAACAATGGAGTCTTGTTGAGTTCATGAGGTGACAGTCTTACAAATGAGTATTGTTCTTGGTGGGTTTTGTGTGGATTTCGTTGTAATTGTATTGGGTTTATGTTTCCAAAGGAGTTTAAAGGAATTCATTTGATTCTAGATGAGTTAAGGCATCAAATTGAGCAAAAGAATTCGTCTAATTTCTGGGCAGGGGCTTGGGGCGGCATGCCACCATAGCCCCAGAACAACTACCCAAGAGTCTGGGGCCTGGCGCGGTGCGCCACTTAGTGCACCCAAAAAATTGGTCAGTAGTTTAGGGATTGGCACCCCGCGCCACTCAGTGAGCCATGGTCATTAGGTCCCTTACCCTTATGACCTTCTTTTCGTGCGTGATCCCTCAAATCGTACCCATGTTCTCTACTTGATATCCACATTTTAAATCTTCATTAATCCTTGAGATATAATGCATATCCAAATCATAATTCTTGAATTCACATTTCAAATTTAAGGTAGAGTTAAGAGTAAAGTTCAAGGGAGTTATTATGAGAAGTCTTTTAAAATCCTTTAAAACTTGATCTAAGACTCGAGCACTTGAGTATGAGAAGGCAGAGAGTCGAGTTCATATTTTAAAATGAGTATGAGGGGACTAAATATTTCCATGTGTAAATACTTTTACATTAAAATGAGAGAAACACTGATTTCTAAATGAGTTTATGAGGAGTTCTGACTATCATCTCTTTTAAGAGAAAGCTTTTGAGTAATTATCTCAAACTGAGGAAGAGTTATGTTTTTAAATATATGAGCATGAGTAATATATTATTGGGAGTGGTATTGAGCCCCGATATGGGCATGATTTCCGACAACTCAAAATCCTCATAAACTATGTATGCCAACATGGGTAAAAAGTCATATTTTTTAGATGATTCCCTATTGAGTTTAAGCATAACTTAGTGGATCCACTTAGTTAAGGATGTGCAATACTTCAGCAAGGTATAGGACAGTTCTGGCAGCGTGGGCGAGACGATGTATCATCACGTAGCACATACTGATGGTTATCATTTAGAGAATCTCCCAATAAAGAGTAAAGAGTTTATTATTGTATTTTTATATACATTGAGTTATTATTTACTGGTTTAAAAGCTTTATACATATTGCATCTTTTATTGTTGCATTCATATTGAGTTAAGTTGAGATAGGTCGAGGTGAATGTGTTCTCTTTCCATCAGTTTAGCTATGTATCTCCATGTTCAGTGTTCCCCTTACATGCTCGTACATTCAATGTACTGACGCCATTTGGCCTGCATTGTTACATGATGCACATACAAATATTCAGGATCATCAACCGGTGCTCCGTTGATCCAGTCGTATTCTAAATAGCTTTGGTGAGCCTCCTTGCTTTCCAGAGGGTTTCACATTGAGATTTTCAGTTTTGGTTTTTTAGAAAGTCATGGGTCTTGTCCCGAATTCCGTCATAGTATTTAGAGGCTTCATAGATAGTTGTAGTCGAGTAGTCTTTTTTTTCCATTTCCATTGTTGATGTTTTAAAGACTTTGAGTTGAGCACTTATGTTCATTTGAGTATTTCATACAGTTTGAGTTAAACTACTTTAATTATGAGGTTTTATTGAGTTAATATTTGTTATTTAGTTCCCATGTGGTTGAATAAGTCTTTCGCTGAGTATTGAGCTAGGCCAAGGGTTCGCTTTGGGACCAACAATGGTTCTCGAGTGCCGGTCACATCCACGGTGCAGGCTCGGGGCGTGACATATTGTAAGATCAATAGTCCTCAAAAAAAATAAAATAGCACATCACTAGAAGCTTATGTACCAAGCAACAAAAAATAGTTAACAGGTAAGGCGAGTAGCACACATAGTCCTATAAATAAGTAAACGATAACAGATGCACATATGGACTTACAACTTAGTTTACAAAAACTAGTACTAATGTAAATTCGGCAATAATTCCTTTATCTCCTAGAAGAGTCTTACCCTAACTAAGAACTTCATTTCATATATATATATATATGTATATATATATAAGTAATTCAAGAGATTTATATAACATTCTATATATATTTTTTAAAAGTAACTACTTGCTTCCCCATGAAAAAAAATAAGTGCCACTATATCCTCTTTTACTATGAGTATTTAACTTATGTCTAACCCCGAAAGATTATTTGACTCCAACCTTTAAGCGCAAATAAAATCCTTTTAACCTTACAAAAATATATTAAGATAAATCCTTACATATTTATTCTTATAAAATAATTGAAAATACTTTCTACAGTTCTGAAGTACATATAGAAGGAATATCATAATTCACTTTCTAGTCGGGATATTCGAGGACCATGTGACTAGATATTATAAACTAGAAATTGATTCCTTAGATAAACTAGCATTTCACCTTTTGGTCTAATTTAAGGTCGCCTTTAGTAAACATAATTTATACGACATTTAAGTGGAGTATGAATTAGAAGTAACTTCCTAAGAGTTGGCTCAATCGCACGATCTAATTGATGAAAGAATAGTAACTATATTTAAATATCCCGTAGCATCCTAAATATAAAGGTGGTGCATAACACACTCATAAGCAAGAATCTTCAAGACACGACTTGTGGACTCTCCGAAACACAACTTGCTCTGATACAAAAGTTGTCACACCCCAATTTAGGGGAGGCGCAGCAGGCACCTGGTGCCTCACTTGACTGGGAGAACCAACTAACACATAAAGAAAGTGAAACAGTGAGCTCCGACAAGGCCGCTACAATAACATGGTGCAACAAGAGAACTATATCGGCGAGGTCACAACGATATGAAACACATAAAATAGGTTGGCAATGCCACGTAACTGGTAAAGAACTAGCGAGCCGACAAGGCATCAATTGAAATCATAAACTCAATAAGCCGACAAGGCTATAAATTAAAGTTGAGAACACCCAAAAAATATGTCCACAAGTCTCTACGAAGACTATAACTTAACAGATTGGGATAGGTCCCCAACGATGCCAACAACTATATACAAAACTCAAGTATTAAAATACTATAGTAACTTCCCAAAAATTTCAAAGTTAAGATTTGGGCCATTCTTTATTTGTGAATAATATTTTAACTAGTGATTTCAAATTTTCTTAGATGTTAAGGTCACTAGAATCCCCTAACATAAAGTTGAGTTAAAAACTTTCTTTTCGATTGAGTTTCGTTATGAGATGTAACTTAAGTCATCTTCAAACGACAGTATTGTTTAGCACACAAAGAATTAGGTGGTCCATGAGTAATCAAATCTAAGGTCTCTTTGAGTCCTCTTTTCAATGCCACCGAGTTTGCTACATTTCGAGCTCGGATGAAAGAGCTATGCCCGTTTGAATGCAGCCTCTATATTCAGGCATTACATCCGTTTTAAGAAAGGGTATTTTGTTCTTTTCTCTACCCCACTATGCCAAAAACGTTTTTCTCACCCAAGTAGGGGTCTAACCTGATTGAGATAAGTTTTCATCATTCCTAAAAGGCTTAGGGGTTTTAGAGAGAAGTTTCAAGAGGAGAAAAGGTCAAGTTCCGAACATTCTTTCAAGAGACTGAGGATTTCGCCGAGAACAAGTGTTCTTTCGAGGTATGTAAGCGTCTCATAGATTTGGGTTTATTTTCTCACATGCTACACATGTAATATTTCCATGAATTCATTCTTGAAATCGTTTGTATTGAGGTTCATGATGAAGTTCTTGAGTTTTAGCTTCCGGTCTTTAGCAATGTAGGGTTTTGAGTACTTGAGGTGAGGATCTTGTGAATGAGTGATGTTTATTGGTAGATTTTGAGTGGGTTTTCTTTGATCCTGAGTTGGGTTTGTGAATGAAAGTGAGGAGCTGAAATTGAGAAAGAAAATTCGTCAAATTTCTGGGCAGGGGAATGGGGTGGCGCGCCACCTTAGTGCCAGAACTATTGCCCACTAGTTTGGGGCCTGGCGCGGTGCGCCAGTTAGTGCACCCCAACCACTCTTGAGTAGTTTTAGGGCCGGATCCCCATGCCACTCAGTGCACCAGGGTTGCCAGGTCCTTACCCTTCCGTCCTTCTCTCTGTATGTGTTCCCTTTAATCGTACCTAAGTTCTCCTTTCGATATTCACTCTTAAATTATTCATTAATCCTTGAGATATCATGCATGTCTGAATCACATATCTTAATTTACATTCCAAATTTAAGTAAAGTTAAGAGGAAAGTTCTAGAGGTCCTCAAAGCTGAGACTCCTTTTGCAATGAATTAGGGATGTGAACAAAGTCTTGAGTAAATGAGAGTGAGAATGAGAAGAGTTGTATTTAGTATTTTATAGTTGAGTATAAGGGAACTAAATATTCCCAAGTGCAACATTTTCACATTTTAAAAAGAGAGAAACATCATTTTCTAAATGAGTTGATGAGAAGTTTCTGAGCATTACCTTTTTTTAGAGGATCTTTTGAGTAATTACCTAAAATTTAGAAAGAATTATGTTTTAAACACTTAAGTATGAGTTATATATTATTTGAAGTAGTATTGAGCACCGATATGGGGATGAATTCTGACAAATCGAAATCCTCATAAACCATGTATGCCAACATGGGTAAAGGGTCATACTTTTTAGATGATTCCTTATTGATTTTAAGCATACCTTAGTGGATCCACTTAGTTGAGGTGTTCTATACCCTGACATGGTATAGGACATTTCTGGCAGCATGGGCAAGACGCTATATCATCACATAGCTCATAGTGATGGTTGTCAGTTAGAGAATCTCCCAAATAAGAGTAATGAGTATGTTATTGTATTTTATACATTTTGAGTTGTTATCTACTAATTTAAAAGCTTTTAAATATTATATCTCTTATTATTGTTTTCATATTGGAGTTGAGTTGAGGTGAGTATTGTCTTCCCATGTTATCAGTTCAGTTAGCTATGTTTTCGTTCTCCTTTCATACTCGTACATTCAATGTACTAATGTCATTTGGCCTGTATTCAAGATTATCAACATGCGCTTCTTTGAGATCACTCTACACTTCAGTTAGCTTTGGTGAGCCTCCTTGTATTGCGGAGGACTTCACGTGTACTTTCCAATTAGTAGTTTTGAGGTGTCGTGGGTCTTTTCCCTACATCCTTCCTTAATAGTAGAAACTTTATAGATAGACAGAGTCGAGGTGTCTTTCAGAATTTACTTTCTTTTGAGTTCTTTTACTAACTATAAGTATTGTTGTTAATTATATTTTTTAGACTTTATGAGTTGAGTATTTAAGGTTAACAAATTCCATTCAGTTTGAAGCCTATTATTGCTTTAGTTAGTTTTCTGCTTGTAGTTAGCCAGTATGAGGGTTCTCTTAGAAACCAACAATGGTTCTCAAGTGCCGGCCACATCCAAGGTGTAGGCTGGGGTATTCATAAACTTGGTAGTAGGATCTTATTTATGATTGTTAGGGCCACTTATCTAAATGGAGACTATTGATATTTAAGAAAAGTTTCCCTTCTTTCATACTCTAAATCATGCAATAGAATTGTGTCATAAGGAACTTATTCTAACCTGTGCATTTAGCGTATCCATTCAACTACCCTGATACCCAAGGTAGTTAAAAATCAAAGCCAGATCCTTATCGATGAGTTACTCTCAGCAAAAATCTTGAGAAAGTCATGAGATTGCAGATGGGCTTGAGAGAAGCCCGCGAGTGAGTTTAAGTGTTGAGTTTCGAAAAAATGCACTCTTATTCATACAAACGTGCGTTCAAGATAAAAGCGAGATGTACTCTCTTCTCTAAACCATGTTTCAGTTTAGTCCCTTATGAGGAAGTGTGTTTTAGAGCTGGAGTAGTGTGTTCACCCGAGAGATAGTATGAGTTAGGATGTCATAAGCAGTAGTAGTAAAAGTGCCTAGAGTTAGAGGAAAGCATGCAGAGGTATAATAATCTATAAACGGGAGGTAGTGACAAGGCAATATTTTTTGTTGTAGTCATTCACCATTAAGTTATTAATGGTGATATTTCCTTTATAAGTAGACTAAGGAATAATAATTTGTGTATATAGTTCATGATAGGAGATAGATGGATAGTTACTAGTTAGGATGAGTTTGGTTATACTTTAACAAGAAGAGAATTTATGACGATGTGTCATTGTGTTAGTGAAGAGAAATATAAGTGTTGAATAGAAGAGCAGAGTATTCATGAGGTGATAGATATAAACTGTGCTTATGATTTTTTGAAAGGAGAGCCCTATAGTAGTTTGAGGATTATAGATACAATTAAGTAATGACTTATAGTAAGTGGGTAAATAGTACTTAAGTTATGTGAAGGGAAATGTGGCGGTAAATTGTAAGTATGTAGAACTGAGAGATAAAGAGTTACTACTTGTCATGAGATTGTAGTGGGTGAGTGTTTCTTAATTTCATCTAGTAGTTGTAAGTTAGTATAGTAAGCGAGAAATTATATTGATATTCTTGTTAAGTAATAGCCACTAAGCTTGCATGTGAGATGATTGTCATGATCAAAAGGATGGAAACATGAGGGTGATGATGTGGCTTGAGATCTGTTCTAGTAGGTTTGACAAAAATTAGGTGAGAAATTGAGGTGTTACTTTTTATAAGTGTGATTGGTACAAGTGTGGTATTATGACTCTTAGATGAGAGCAAGACAGTGTGGCTAGTGTGGCTAAGTCACTAAATTAACAAGAGTAGTAAGAAGTGTACCATAGATCGTATGTAGTCCAAAGAGGTTTTAATTAACTTTATTGTTTTCATTTATGCCTAGATAGCATAATTTAGTTTTCAATGTGGAGTAGGCTGATGTAAGCACTATTTATTACCCTTAAGCATTTGGTAGGAACAATTTTATATAGTCAGTGACTACCCTCTTTAGTATAGTTCAAAGTTTCCTTCCGTTGGGTTGATATGAACATAGAAGGATGTTATTGGTAGGCTAGGAGGGAGAAATAGGATTATTAATAAAAAAATTAAATGACCTTATAAGCCAATGAGAAGAGGTTAAAAGAAGAATCTTAGAAAGAGTGTCACAACCCAAAAATGGATGTGATGGCACCCGTCTTATCGCACCAAGACAAGTCAGCCTACAACCCAATCATTTCGATAAAGTACGGAAATAAAATAAAAAATAGAAGTTTAATTACAATTACTAATACGGATAACAAGTTAATTTAAATGAAATCCCCAAAACCTGGTTGTCACGTGCTCAAACCTATAATGTAAATACTAAAATTGAAAAAAATATGCAAGTCTCAAATGATGTTGTCTCTCAAGTAAAACAAAATCATAAATAGGATTAAGAAGGTTCGCTGAGAAGACAAACAACTACCTCACAAATCTCCATTGGAATCCTCAAAAAAGAAGAGAGTAGAAGGTATCACGAAGATCCGAGTTCGTAACCTACAAAAAAATTGTAGAAGCAAGGGGTGAGTAGCAAACCACACAGTACTCAATAAGTAAACTTCTAAATACAAGCTAAGGGAATAGAATATTGTTCTCCTACCACCCCAACTGAACCTCCACAACTACAACCTGCATAAAACCAACACAACCTAGCAGTTCACAGTTTTAATAGCACACAACTCAACAACACTATAACAATTACATATCCTCGACAACAAACTCAATATTCATCAATCACAAGTTCCACAGAAGGGCACTCACAAGATCAACAACACAGAAGATCAAGTTCACCAATGATAAAGATGTGCAGTGCAATGACATGCAATGTCAAGTATAGTGATGCATGTTTGACCTAACGATACAGACCCCTTGTCTCTCAGTCTGGGACCCATGGGGGACATATATGTCAATGCATCCTTCGCAACGTGCGACACGACCCTCGATAATAAAATTCATCGCGACATACAACACGTTCTTCGATAATAGAATCCGTCGTGGCGTGCGACACGTCCCTCAATAATAGTATCCGTCGTGGCGCGCGACACCTCTATCGAAATGGTACATCCTCTTTAATTTCTTATTCTTTCTCAATTCACATAACACTTATCACAACCATGTCTTAGAAAGAATGCAAATGACACGTTCACATAAATAATGAGGAGATGACCATTTTCATAATAATGCACAGTTCACAACAACACAATTGTGATACAACATGAACAAAACAATGAGCCAATAAGTCTTTCAAGCCATTCTCAACACATCACACACCAATAATTAATCACATTGTTTTTATTACCCCTTTTTCATCATTAGAATTATTCAATATGGACAAGTCAACCCATCACCAAGTCACATTACTCCCCAATATATACCACAAGGAAATACATGATTCTATACACTTAACAAGAGTTTAGAAATCCACTTGCCACAAATAATTGAACAATCACTTTGGGACTTTTGTCTGCCCTTTTCGTTGAGCTTCCAAATCAATGCAATCTATTCAAGTATATATTCACAATAAGATTCCGAAACTAACAACACCCGCAATACTATGTGGTTAGCCTTGAACTAAAAATTCACTAGATATTATAATCAAGTTTGTAAATCTTGATGCCAATTAACATTTTTCAACTATCATATTTTCCAAGTTTCAAGTCTAGGGTTAAGTCTTAATTCCTCCAATATCATAATCTAATGGTATTCACATAACCGTACACCAAATATTTAATTACATCTACCAATATATCAAAACTTTAATCATAATATGGTAATAATAAGAAAATCAAAGATATAGCAAAGTAAATTACGAAAAAAAATAACGAGAACACTTACTATTTTAAAACCTTACATTGATACACCATATATTTCTATTCATTACTTCCATCATCCTTAACTAATCCTGACCTTAATCATTACATAATGATTGGCCATTAACACCCTTGTTCTCCATTTAAAAAATGACCTATACAGATTCAATTTTTCAATTCTTCTAAATTAAAACCCATTAAATCGTTTCTCTTTTTCTTTAACAATAAACTATACTAATAATAAAATGATAATAATGTGATATCTATCATATATATATATATTCAACAACACAAAGGGTTGGACGTGATTACCTAATGACCTTATGTCCTCTGTTCTTCTTTGTGTCTTTGTGCCGCCGATGCACATGTTAATTTCTTCTTTCTCTTTATTTTCTTTTCTAAATTAATTATGTATTCGAAGTAATAATTCCTGCTAACCTATTTTAAAATTTCACACTTGGCCCATCATTATTAATAATAAAGAAATTACCAACAAATTAATTAACTATAGTTAAATGACTCTTAAAAAATATCAAAAATGACCTTTCGGGTCTGGGTCATTACATTATCCACCACTAAAAATCATGTTCGCCCTCGAACATAAATAAAAAGCAAGTACCTGTGGTTTTGAAAAGGTGAGGAAATCTAGCACGTATGTCAGATTCTATCCTCCAAGTCGCTCCTAGTTTAGTCCACAAATTGGACTCATTCAGGGTTATATTTTAATAGAAATTAAGTCCTCAATGCTTATTTTATCTCAATATCTGATGAAAACCCTTAAGTTTCAAGTATTTGAAGTTTTAAGGAAAGCATGAACACTATGTCGAAAAAGGAAGGATAAGGTTGAAAAGAAAGAAGAAATGAAGGCCTGAGGATAGCTGAGTCCACTTGGTGAGTCACTGAATTGTCTTACTTCGCCTTTTATTCCAATGTTCTGAGCCCGGAAGAAAAGGATCAAGTGGGCTGAAAAAGGGAGCAGTCGGCGCATCGCCGAGCAGTTCTGCGAAGCAATACCATGCCGCCCAATGATCCAGAGCACGATGATGCTGAAGGCTGGTGCAAGACGACAATGAACTACACCAAAGGGCAAATCGTCGAGTTGATCGCTGATTTCGACTAACGAAGCCGAATGATCCGCAACAACATAAATTTGTGAAAGCTATAAATACTGGTTAGAGTTTTAGTTTTAGGGTGAAGCAATTATTATAATTTTCACTTAGAATTGAACAATTGTGATAATTTTTATATAGAACAATACTTTTTGGTATTTTTTCTCTAAGTTTGAGAGGGTTTTGAAGACTTAAAGAAGAACATGGTTTCATCTCCAAAGAGTTGGACTTGGGTCTCTTGGATTCTTCATTCTTGGCCTGTAACAAAACTTAACTCTTCATACCCATTTGAATGCAAGCTCATTTAGGTATAAATTTCTATCTCTTGATGTATGGCTAAAAACTCCAATTCTTGGGGTGTGATTTAGCGAATATGGGTTAAGATAATTATTGGGTCTTGCTTGCTGATAGTTTATTCGTAGTTTAAATGTGATTTGATTTAGTGGTTGTGGATGAATTTAATGAATTTGTTGTTGCAAATGCAAGTTTATTTATGTGTTTTCGGCTTCCCCGAGAGAGAGGTCGTAAAACTAAAACCACTAAATTGATTGCTGGTATGAGTGGGTCGACATGAGGTTCAGCTCGAGAAAGTGAACCTTAGTCCCATGTCCACACACTCAGCTCGAGAGAGTGAATAGGTTAAGGCATAGGCTGGTCTTCATGCGGCAAGTGGCTGTCCGAGAGGAACACATTTGAAACGGGGTGAGTTGCTCGAGAGAGAGCTTATCCCCCTTAAAGTTTAGCCTAGTCAGAATTATTCTATGAATTTTCTATCGAAAGCATGTATCCAATAATCTTGCTTAACCCGTATTCCCGTCACATCCCAAGGATCCCCTCTCATTACTTAGAAACCCTTGTTTATTTTTGCTAGTTTTACTTACTTGTGACAAAACCGCCATTGTTAATTGACACTCTTGTGTCCCCCCTTTTATTTACAATATTTTTACTCGTTAATGTCTTAAGCTACGACTAGTTAGAACTAAATTTTATTTTTCAATAAATTCTCAAAACCACTCTGTTAGGACGATCCCAACCCTTGGTTGGGTTACTAAACCATTGTACGATCGTCGACAGTTGCATCAGAAGTTGTGTCTTGATTACGCAAATATAAAAATGGCGCCGCTGCCGGAGAGTGGTGTTAAGTGAAAGTTTTTGGGTTAAGTCGAATTCTGCTTTCAATAATCGTAGTTTACTAATCTTATTTTTAGTTTTGTTTTACTTTGAATTTGTTAATGTAGGTAGGTACCGTAAGCATGGCTGGGGAAAATCGTGACAAGTCTTTTGAGATAAGACAAGAAGTCGAGAGGGACTTCGAGTTAACCGCGCTGGTAACTCAATTGAACGAGTTGTCCACCAAAATAACAGAGGTGAAAAACCAATGATAGCGTCAATGGAGGTACATACCTCCTCACGAAAGGAAGCAGCCTAGAGACAGGGAGAACAGTCATGTCAAGGACACACTTCAAATCATTCTCCAAAATATCACCGAACAAGATCGAATGTTGGAAGAGATGAAGGAGAGTATTGAAGTGTTGAATCAAATGGTTGGCTCTCACTCTAGATCGATTTAGCTGATCAGGACACTCCAGAACTATTTGGTGCCTCCTATTCACTCAAACAAACTATTGGGGTTTACCTAGTAACACTAGGGCCAACCCAACCAATGGGGAGTGAGTAAAGACTTGCGTCGTGCCACGACATTAAATAAGGCGCTTCTTGTGAGGCAACCCATGGTTTTAATTGCTTTATTTTACTTTTATAAATAATGGTGTGTTAGTAGTGCAGGTTTGAATGAGGAAAGTTGTGAAAAATACAGATTGGCGAGAATACGGTCAGTCTGCGTATCGCCGAAGAGGTCGACGAGCCCGACTCGACCAGCCGTTTGGCTCAATTCAAAGTTGAGTCAGAGCCTGTAAAACTCGGCGGACTTACAAAGCAGTTCGGCATGTCGCTGACCTCGATGCAGATCGCCGTCTTGACCCCCAAGAAACTGAAAGAACTTTAGCAATCGGTGGGCAAGTGATCACTCGGCGATTCGCCGAGTGAATCAGTGAGTACGACTAACGCCGCCGAACGGGCGCGAACTGGATGATTTATAATGGCCAAGAGAATTTAAATTTGAAAATTTTCACTTTGCCTGTAATGTTTAATTGCCATATGCCCGTAGCTTTTGTGTTTTTTAATGAGTTGGATTGTGATTGCGTGTTGTGAAACTGATAGGGTGAAGTCTGAGTAGCCCACATTTGTGCTAAATGTCAAAAATTTGCGCAATGATAGAGTGGGTGACACCGCTCTTAAAAGAAAATAATGTCAAATGGCCAAATTCGGCAAATCCAGGAGAAGTTTGAGTATTCTGGGGTGGTAGGTAGTATAAGTCTTGTTTGAATTCCATAAGTGCATGCTTTGATTTCATTTTCGATGGTTGCGGGATGGAATTTGAGAAGATGGGTTGAAAACAAGCACGTTGGGTTGATTCGCGAGCAAGGTCGAGCTCGCCGAACGACTCGGCGGTTTGCCTAATGTCACTATCTCACCGATAATTTGGCGCCTTGGTTGATATTTGATACTGTAACTTTCGGCGAGAAGTCTGAGTGCGCCGAAAGCACTCGGTGACTCGCTAAAAGTATTCTTATCGCCCTTTATATGCATCCATGGAACCCTCATGCACTATAACTTTTGGCAGACAAACCCATGCTCGTCGAAAGTAGTTGGCGAGTCACCGAAAGGACCTTACCATCACCGACGGGATCGGCGAGTTTGTCTGCAACAAGATTTGTTGTGCTAAAGTTTGATTTTGTTTTCTTAATTTCTCTTGATCTTTTGCAAATATTGTACGCACCAATCTAACTGAACCACCCCAGAAAAAAGCAAAGGGCATTACAATAAATGAAAGAGGATCAAACCCTCCAAAGAGGAGAGGGGATGACCTCCAACCGGGAGACAAAGGTAAGAGGAAAAAACATATAGCTTGAAAAGGAGTAGCTATTGAGCTAGATTTCGATGGACCAGAGGATGAACAACTTCTGATTAACCGAAGGGATGCACTCAGGACCATATCTGAATCCACAGCCGCCAGTACTCCCTCAGCTGCCACTCCTCCGACTACAGACTTAGTGCCAGTACAGGCACCCTCAGTAACTCTTGTATTTCCTATAGTTCCTCCACTGAGGCTGTTAAAAATATTGAAAGGTAATGGTTTACGGACCATCATAGAGGAGAAGTTACTATACTTGGAGGACCTAGAAGGAAAGCATCTTGATGTGCTTGAAACTCTCCGATACCATGGATTCGAGCAGCTCACATAGCCCCGAGATCCCTACATTCCCTCCTGGGTAAGAGAGTTTTACACTGCTTATGGGGAGTTGGTGCCTAAGAACAAGAAGAAGCAAGTGAGTTTCAACCAGTGAAGTCCGTCATGGTCAGAGAGGCAAGGAGGTGGAGTGTCACAACGAGCATACTAATGTTGTATTAGGAAGACTGCTACACTCTGCACTCCCTTACGAGGGGTTGCTGATTGTTCAGTCCCTAGATGACTTGAAGGGTTGGTTGGCTCTGATGATTTCTAACATCACCCCAGGGTGGATGGATGTAAGAGCTCCCATTGATTAGAGGGACATGAACATCGCCTCCAAGTTCTGGTTTGGCTTCATCAACATCACTATTATGCCATCCCAGAATGAGTCTATTATGTGCCATCCTAAGGCAGTTTTCCTCGGTTCTATCATGTCTAGGAAGGAGATCGACCTAGGACTGCTGACTTCGCAGGAGATGGCCAGAAAGCCAAGTAGATACTTACCTATCTGCCATTCCAGGTTTTGATCATTGTGTTATGCCGGCGTGCCGGAGTACCCCGGGATCTTGCAAATGATATAGAGGTCATCCCTTCATCCTCCATGGACATCCGGTGTATTGAGGCCGAGTTCACTTGAGAGGAGGTTTATAGGAGGAGAGCAGCTCCAGCAGACACTTCTTTAGAGGTTAATGTTGACTTATTACCAGCAGAGGCACCTTCGCCTAATCCAACCTGTGCGCCCTCAGATATACCCGCTCTTTATTCCTCTTCCTCACAGGCTCTAGGTTCTTTCTTATATTCCCAGCCTGCCAGGATTACTCAGGCCATGATCTTGAAGATGGGGCAGTTTGCCTATTCCGCTGATGTGAGAGCTACCCGATTGGATAGATCCATCCCGAGGATGATTGACAGTGCCATATTAGCAACATTTACCCCCCTTCAGACTTCTGTTAATGCCATGACAGTGAGAGTCATTGCTTGTTAGAGCAGACAGTGGGAGACCTCTGAGGTAACAACTTTAAAAGCCGAGATTGCGAGTTTGAGGAAGGACGTAAACTATGTTAAGTTTACTGACTTTACTTCACTACTAGAGACTGCTGAGGATAGGGATGCTCTTGAGACCTCGAGGATTCCTCTGGCTACCACCGGAGATGTATAGGGGGATGTCACAGTGCATGCAGAGTCGGATGCAAAGACCGATGAGGAGTTGATATTAGTACATGCTGAAGAGACACATGAGAGCAGAGATGAGAGTATATTCAGAGACTTGCCAGATCTTATAGAGACGGTTGTACATCTGGTGATCCAGACATTGTTGACTGAGACGTCCATAACAACTTCTAGTTGATCTGGCAGTGAGATTCCGTCTGAGGCTACTCCGGGCACTGATGCCAAAATACAGACTGCTACACCAGCGACCAAGACCTCGATAGAGAGAGAGACTACTTAGACAGGACCTTCATTTACCTCCCTCTCTGTCTTATTATATTTTTACTTTTGGAAGCTTTCAGTTGCATTTGAGGACAAATACTTTTTATTTGTGGTGGGGTGAGGCCCACACCTTTTGTGTTGATAGTTGTGTTTTTTGTATATATTTGGGTTGTTCTGCTTTAAAATTGTGTTTTATCTGTTTCAGTGAATGTTTGTCCTGATGGCTGCTTTTATTTTATATTGCCAAATGATTTTGACCCGTTTGAAATTTTTTGCCACCTCTCGTGTGTTGAATGTGGCTGTTCTTTTGCAAAAAATAGAGGATCGATTCCAATCAATATCGGTGACTTGAATAGTGCTCTCAATCGAATGAACATGAATGCGTGGCTACGATGAGGCCAAATGAAGTTGCATAGACAATATGTGAACTCTTTGCATCTCGTTATGACTAGCCTAGTATCGAATTGAGTCTTTTGTGATAATCAGTGCACACTAGCGAAAGTGTGGAGTCTTGTTTAACTTATATTGTCAGTGCCTAGTGTGATAAGCTTACCTGCAAACTATGCGTGATAGATCCTAGAATTTTCCCCGTTGGTCCGGTCAACTAAGTGATGTTATCTCTTGATATGATCTTAGGCAACTTCGAAGAGTGTGAACTAATTTGACATATACCTCTTTTGTAACCTACCTTGTGAGTGTAAGATTCTCTCTTGAACACTCCTTGAGGCTTACCTTTCTTTGGAAGAAACTTGATGAAAACTAAACCTTTCTTAATCCATCACCCATAATGCTCATGAAGTTGTGGTTATTTTGAATAGCCAACTTACGCCAAAAGCCTAAATTGAGGGTGTGGTGAAAAGAGAAGGCAAATCAAGAAGTGCAAGAAAGTCCCTCCTACCCATGGTTTTGAGGAAAATGGAACCCCTCCATATAAAAAAAAAGAAGAAAAACAAAAATAATGAAAAAGAAAAGTTGTGGAATAAAGTTGAAAAATGAAAGGGGGTTTCCAAACAATTCTTGGAAAGTAAATAATAGGATGACTTATAAGAACTAATGAAAGTGATGAAGAAGAAACGATAGGAAGTGTTATGAGCCCCACATCTCATGAGGATGAAAGTCACTGAGTGTAATGCTCATACCTTTGCATTCAGCCCCATTACAGGCCTTGAAAAGACCTTTTTTATCTTGAGTGAGCTGAAACAAGTGTTGATTGGAAAATACGGGCAAACCTATGAGTGAAAATTATGCAATATGTTCTTCTTTGTGAGTGTGAGCGTTGCATCTAATTACAAAGCTTTAAACTGTGAAACCATTGTGTGACTATGGAATCATTCTTTTTGTGAGGGCATTTGAACACTATAGTTGAGCTTGAACTTGCATTTGAAGCAAGTATTGTGAGCATGAGATTCGTTGATATTGGTGAGTCACAACTTGAATCTGTGAGTGCACATTTGATCTTTGCATAAGTAAATTGAGTCTTGTTGTGTGCATTCATGATTGAGTCTTGTGTAGTACTGTTCGAGATACCCTTTTTGAACGGGTGAACTTGAGTTTGCTTGAGGACAAGCAAAAGTTTAAGTTGGTGTTGATGAGTCCACAAATTAGACTCATTTAGGGCTATATTTTAATAGAAATTGTGTCCTAAAATACTAAATTAATCTCATAATTGATGAAAACCCTTTAGTTTCAAGTATTTGAAGTATTAAGGAAAGCATGGACATTATGTCGCAAAAAGGAACGAAAAGGCTGAAAGAACGAAGAAATGAAGGACTGAGGATTTCCAAGTCCACTTGGCGAGTCGCCGAAGGGTCTTACTTCGCCTTTCATTCCAGTGTGATAAGCCCTGAGAAAAGGATCAAGTCGGCGGAAAGAGGGAGCAGTCGTCGCATCGCTGACCAGTTCCACGAAGCAGTACCATGCCGCCCAATGAACCAGGGCACGACGATGCTGAAGGCTGGTGCAAAACGGTGATGAACTACACCAAAGGGTGAATCATCGAGTTGATTGGCGATTCCGACTAACGACGCCGAATGATCCACTGCAACACAAATTATTGAAAGCTATAAATACTGGTTAGAGTTTTAGTTTTAGGGTGGAACAATTACTATAATTTTCACTTAGAATCGAACAATTGTGATAATTTCATATATGACAGTACTTTTTGGTATTTTTGCTCTAAGTTTGAGAGGGTTATGAAGTCTTGAAGAAGAAGAGGGTTTCATCTCCAAAGATTTGGACTTCGATCTCTTGGATTCTTCATTCTTGGCCTGTAACAAGACTTAAATCTTCATACCCATTTGAATGCAAGCTCATTTAGGTATAAATTTCTATCTCTTGATGTGTGGCTAAAAACCCCAATTCTTGGGGTGTGATTTAGCAAATATGGATTAAGATAATTGTTGGGTCTTGCTTGTTGATAGTTTATTTGTAATTTAAATGTTATTTCGTTTAGTGGTTGTGGATGAATTTAATGAGTTTGTAGTTTCAAATACAAGTTTATTTATGTATTTTCGTCTTGCTCAAGAGAGAGGTCGTAAAACTAAAACCACTAAATTGATGGCCGGTGTGAGTGGGCCGACATGAGGTTAAGCTCGAGAGAGTGAACCCAGTCCCATGTCAACACACTCAGCTCGAGAGAGTGAGTGGGTTAAAGCGTAGGCTGGTCTTCATGCGGCAAGTGGGTGTCCGAGAGGAACGCTTTCGAAACGGGGTAAGTTGCTCGAAAGAGAGCTTATCCCCCTTAAAGTTTAGCCTAGTCACAATTATTTTATGAATCTTCTATCGAAAGCATGTATCCAATAATCTAGCTTAACCTGTATTCCCATCACATCCCAAGGATCCCCTTTTATTACTTAGAAAGCCTTGTTTATTTTGTTGTTTTTACTTACTTGTAACAAAACCTCCATTGTTAATTGCATTCTTGTGTCCCCCCTTTAATTTACAATGTTTTTACTCGTTATTGTCTTTAGCTACGACTAGTTAGAACTAAAATTTATTTGTTTAGAATTTCTCAAAACCACTCTCTTGGGATGATTGTATGATCGTAGATACTTGCATCGGAAGTTGTGTCCTGATTATGTAAACATCACTCCCCAACTGAACGATGCTTCCACTGCATCTTCATTGAAGCTATATCATTGGTCCTAATCTTTTGAACCTGCTTATCCAATATACCTATTGGTTCCTCCTCGAATGTCAAGTCTAGACCTAGCTCCACTGAATCAAGTGATGGCACATGAGACTCATCCGGAATATACTTTTGAGGCATAGATACATGGAAAACATGATGAACTGCCGAAAATCTAGGTGGCAAGGCCAACTTATAGGCCACCTCTCCCACTTAAGCCACGCTTCTTGGGTGACACTCTAAGCCAAACATGATTGCCCTCCTTAAACTTTAAGGCTCTAACTCTCTGGTCTGTATAACTCTTCTATCGACTCTGAGCTGTCAATAGTCTATACTAAATCATACGGACTTGCTCCATAGCATCTCTAAGCAAGTATGTATCCAAAGAGTCCATCTCCGCCGAATCAAACCAACCGATTGAATATCTATACCGTCGGCCATACAACGCCTTAAATGGGGCCATCTGAATACTACAGTGATAACTGTTATTTTAGCCAAACTCTACTAAGGGCAAATGTCGATCCCATCTAGGACATAAATCAATCACACATGCTCGGAGCATGTCTTCCAAAATCTGAATCGTCCGCTCATATTGACCAACTCTCTGAAGGTGAAAAGTTGTACTCATATCTAACCGAGTACCCAAACCATGCTGTAATGTCTTCCAGAAATAGGAAGTGAACAATGAACCTCGATTAGATACAATAGAAACCGGAACTCCATGTAGTCGCACAATCTTACTGATATAAAGCTCGGCTAATTTGTCCATTGTATACTTCACCTGAACCGAAATGAAGTGGGAAGACTTGGTCAGCCTAATAACAACAACCCCAAATGGAGTCATAACTACCACTGTGGTAGGCAAACCCACAATAAAGTCCATAGTGATCCTCTCTCACTTCCAAGTAGGAATACACATACTCTGAGATATACCCCCGGGCCGCTGGTGTTCATACCTGACTTGTTGGCAAGTCAAACACCTAGAAACAAAGTCTATAATATCTCTCTTCATGTCACATCACCAGTAATTCTCTAACTCATATCATTATACATCTT
Organism: Solanum gracilifrons; assembly: GCA_029582605.1. NCBI lineage: Eukaryota > Viridiplantae > Streptophyta > Magnoliopsida > Solanales > Solanaceae > Solanum > Solanum gracilifrons. Next base: position 26,770 of record JAJOOH010005113.1, read on the forward strand.
CGCCGCTCCCGGATGGATGGAATAGCGAGAACAATGGGCCTCATCAAGAATCAATCTAATCAACTCACTTGTCTTGAGCACACAAATCCTACCTCCGATCGTCAAGACATTATCAGAATCAGGGACAACCTCCTTTACTTCCCCTCTCAACACTTTGTCTCGAATGAGACATAAATTCTCATCATCAAGCTAGTGCTCATGGATCTGCTTGACTAAAGAAGGCTGAGCTTCAACAAAATCAATCATACCACCACTCTCCTCTGAAATGTGCAACTGGACAAAATTGTTAACTAAGATCTAAACATCTCTAGACAACATCTCTCCTCAATACTAAGCGCGGCAAGACTCCCCATGCTAGGAGTCTTCCTACTCAAAGCATCGGCCACCACATTGGCCTTCCCCAAACGATATAAAATGGTTACATCATGGTCCTTCAGAAACTCAAGCCATCTACGCTGCCTCAAGTTCAGATCCCTCTGACTGAAGATGTACTGAAGACTCGAATGATCAGTGAAGATCTCACAATGTACTCTATACAAATAGTGATGCCATAACTTAAGTACAAAGACCATAACTACCCACTCCAAAATCATGAGTAAGGTAGTTCTTCTCATGAGCCTTCAACTGTCTCGAAGCATAAGCAATAACCTTCGCCTTCTACATCAATACAACACCCAAACCGACTCTTGAAGCATCACAATAAACAGTAAAGTCCACACCCTTCTCAGGTAGAGTCAATATAGGAGCCGAAGTCAACAAAGTCTTGAGCTTTTGAAAGCTCTCCTTACACTCATTAGACCACTAAAAACCTACACCCTGTCGATTCAATTTGGTCAATGGATCTGCTCGAGTGGAGAAACAATGAACAAATCATCGGTAATAGCCTTCCAATCCCACAAAACTTTGAATCTCGATAGAAGAAGTAGGTCACATCAAATCTCTAACTGCCTCAATTTTGGCTGGCTCTACTCTAATACCCACCTTGGACATCACGTGTCCCAAGAATGCCATAAAATTAAGCCAGAACTTGCACTTTGAGCACTTGCAATACAACTTCTCTCCCCTCAGCTTCTAAAGTACAAACCTCAATTGTTGAATACTATCCTCATCAGTCCTAGAGTATACCAAAATATCATCGACGAAGACAATCACAAAATAATCAAGGTATGGTCGAAACACCCCATTCATCAACTCCAGAAATGTTGTAGGGGCGTTAGTCAGCCCAAATGACATCACTAGAAACTCATAATGTCCATACTAAGTCCGAAAAGTTGTATTAGGAATATCTGATGCTTGAATCTTCAACTGATGGTGTATGTACCTCAAATCACTCTTAATACCTCATGCTGTATTAGGAATATCTTATTCTTCACTGTTACCTTGTTCAACTATCTGTAATCAACACACATCCTCATAGTCCTGTCATTCTTCTTGACAAACAACAAAAGGGTACCCCAAGGTGACACACTAGGGCGAATAAACCCCTAACTCAACAAATCCCACAACTAATCCTTCAACTATTTCAACTATGTTGGATCCATACGGTAGGGAAGAATAGAAATTGGCTTAGTTCCCTGATCCAAATCTCAATAATGTATCTTGAAGAAAATGAGTGGTTACAAGCTTTGAAGGAACCTAGTCCTCTCTGTCATCAATCTCAGGCTCTGGAGAGATCTCGCTAGCACCATCCCTCACTAGTGCTACTCCACAGGCACGACCTATGGCCAGCTTCGTTCCATGAGCATGCCCTCTAGCTCGGGCTCTACCCCTACCCCTACTTGGGGCCTCAACAACTACCTCGGGAATTGCCTCACCTCTACCACTAGTAACAATAGTTCTAGTCCTGTCATCTGTCAAAATAATATATGATGGCTCAGTACTAAAGAAGGTAACCTTGCACGATAAGAAAGAATGAACAAAAAGGAAGTTTCCTAATAGTCTTCATAGCCTCTCAGAGATAACTATAGACGTCTCTATATCGATCCTTGTTAGTCTACGTAAACTCGGCTTGTATACAAGTGAAACCTATGAACTTGGGGCTTTGATACCATTTTGTCACAATTCAAAAATGAATGTGATGACACTCATCTTATCCCACCAAGACAAGTCAGCCTAAAACCCTACCATTTCGTTAAAGTGCGGAAATAAAATAAAAATAGAAGTTTAATAACAATTACCAATACGAATAACAAGTAATTTAAATTAAATCTCCAAAACATGGTTGTCACGTGCACAACCTTCTGATGTAAATAGTAGAATTGAAAGAAAATATGCAAGTCTCAAATGAGTTGTCTCACAAGTAAAACAAAATCATAAGCATGAGTAATAAGTTTCGCTGAGAAGACAAACAACTACCTGACAAATCTCCACAGTAAGCCTCAGAAAAGAAGAGAGTATAAGGTATCATGAAGATCCAGACTCATAATCTAAATTTTTTTTTGTAGAAGCAAGGAGTGAGTACCAAACCACACGGTACTCAACAAGTAAACTTCTAAACACAAGCTAAGGGAATGAAATACGGGTACTCCTACCACTCCACCAACCCTCCACAACTACAATCTGCATAAAGACAGCCCAACCTAACAATTCACAATTTACATAGCAGACAATTCAAAAACAACACTCTAACAATTCCATACCCTCAAGAACAAACTCAATATTAATCAATCACAAGTTCCACAAAAAGGCACTCACAAGATCAACAACACACAAGATCAAGTTCACCAATGATAAAGATGTGCAATGCAATGTCAAGTATAGTGATGCATGTTTGACCTAACGATACACACCCGCTCTCTCTCAGTCCGGGACCCTAGGAGAACATATTTGTCCATGCATCCGTTATGGCGTGTGACACGACCATTAATAATAAAATTCATCTCAATTTGTGACACGTCCCTCAATAATAGAATGTGTCGCGGCCTGCGATACGTCCCTCGATAATAGTATTGGTCGCGACGCGCGACACGTCCCTCAAAATGGTACGTCCTCTTTAATTTCTTATTCTTTCTCAATTCACATAACACTTATCACAACTATGTCTAAAAACCAATAAAAATGACATGTTCACATAAATAATGTGGAGATGACCATTTTCATAATAATGCACAATTCACAATAACACAATCGTGATATAATATCAACAATAAGTCAATAAGTATGTCAAGTGATTCTCAACACATCACACACTAACAATTAGTCACATTGCTTTTTATCACCCCTTTTTCATCATTAGAATTATTCAATATGGACTAGTAAACCCATCACGAAGTCCCTTTACTCCCCAACATGTACCACAAGGAAATACACGATTCTATACACTTAACAAGGGTTTAGAAATCCACTTGCCTCAAATAACCGAACAATCACTCCTGGACTTGAGTTTTCCCTTTTTGTTGAGCTTCCATATCTATGCAATCTATTCAAGTACATATTAACAATAAGATTTTGAAAATAACAACACCCACATTACAATGTGGTTAGCCTTGACCTAAAAATTCACTAGAATTTATAATCAAGTTCGTTAATCTTGATGCCCATTAACAGTTCAACTACAACATTTTCCAAGTTTCAAGTCTAGGATTAAGTCTTAATTCCTCCAATAGCGTAATCTAATGATATTCACATAATACCATACTTCTAATAATTAATTACATATACCTATATATCAAAACGTGAATCATAATATGATAACAATAAGAAAACCAATGAAACAACGAAGTAAATTACGAAAAAAATCACGAGAATACTTACTGTTTCAAAACCTTACACCGATACATCATATATTTCTATTTATTACTTTAATAATCATTGACTAATCATGCCCTTAATAATTACATAATGATTGGCCATTAACACCCTTGTTCTCCATTTTAAAAAAACGACCTATACATATTCAATTTTTCAGTTCTTCTAAATTAAAACCCATATAATTGTTTGTCTTTTTCTTTAACAATAAACTATACTAATATAATAAAATAATAATATGATATCTATCATATATATATACAACAATACAAAGGTTTGGATGTGATCACCTGATGACCTTATGTACTCTGTTCCTTTTTGTGTCTTTGTGCAACCGATGCACATGTTAATTTTTTCCTAACTAATAATTCCTACTAACCTATTTTAATATTTCAGACTTGGCCCATTATTATTGATAATAAACATATTATCCGCAAATTAATTAACTATAATTAAATGACTATTTAAAATTATCAAAAATGACTTTTCGGGCCCGAGTCATTACAAAGAGGTCTTAGAAGAAGACTTAGTACCTGTTTATGGAGAGTTCATTAGCCATGAGATAAGACGATGATTAAATGGATGAGATGAGCAACCAACTCAAGTGTTGAGAATTAGATAGTGATGTGTTGAGAACGAGATGTATTGGTATAGAAATCCATTCATACTCTAGCGTATTTCCTAAAAGTTCAATCGCTGCAACATCATGATGATATTTCTTATATCAGAATTGTGTTCATGACCTATGCGTATACACTTCAGAGAGATGCACATCTATGCTCAATTTTTTAGAATAAGGGTTAAAGACTTTAGCCCATTGGTCTCAATCTTATCAATTTTTCAGAATAAGGGTTAAAGACCTTAGCCCGTTGATCTCAATCTTATCAGCCTTTATGATATGAACCTATTTATATAAGCACTCATGTCTCATAGTATGTTTAGTCTCACAAATTTAGGATTTGATCCTAATGGCAAAAAAAATAATGTTACGTCAGGCATATTCTTATATCAAAATTCTCGAATGAATCGTGTTTATGATCTTTTACCCTAAAGATCTTTTGAGTATCCTTTTTCATTTTGAGAGTAGTGTTGTAGATAGTAGTTGTATGATAATAGAGAAGAGGATTTCTATTTCTTATTGTGATAGTAATGGTGTGTTTATTCCATCTAAGGTAGTAAATATAGTGGAAGAAGGAGATAAGGTTTTACGATGAGTAATAAGTAAGTTTCCTGTTAGTAATACGTGAAATTCAAATGGTAGAGATGATGACAGAATGAGAAATTCTTATACAGGTTGATTATTAGGAGTACGTGGAGTGGTTTTAGTGTTAGGCTTGAATGTGGCATTGGTAGCATGTCGATGAATGCATGATGTGTTAGGTGGTTCGTGAGTAAGACTCGAAGTTGGTTGCATGGGGTAGCAAGCAGTAATATTCTTGGGATGAGATTTCCTATAGAGGTATAAAAACCGGATCTTGTGATCTAGATTAGAATAATCACCGTATGTTAAATACTTTGTGACTTTGAGTTAGGCTTGAATATGGTAAGAGCATATAGTTAGACTCAGACTTGAGTAAGAATAGTTGTATACCCTTGTAGGAGTTATGAGTACAACTTATGAGATGTGCTATTCATAAAGGACGACATGGTTTAGAGGTGTTTATAGGCTTGATAGCTAGTAGTTATATTATTGGTTAAGGCATAATAGTCATATTATTACTTCATGCCTAGATCTCCTTTGTCTCAGGTGAGATAACTTTAGATAGAGCTTGGCTATGTTCAAACTCATATCGTTCATGATTTATCTGCCATAGACAGTTACAAACCCATAGTATGAATCAGTTCCACCTATGTTAGTAGGCAAGTTCGAAGGTTAAAAAGATAGTAAAAAGGAAACCTTTTCCATTCTCAGTCCAGCCGCCATTCAAGGACGAATTATCCCAAGGTGGAGATATTGTAACATCCAAAAAAACTCTAAGTTTAGATTTGAGCCATTATTTATTTGTGAAAAAGATTATACCGAGTGATTCAAAATTTTGTTAGATGTTAACGTCACTAGAATCCCCCAGCATAAAGTTGAGTTGAGAACTTTCCACCAATAGAGTTTCGCTATGAGATGTTACTTGGTTCAACTTAAAACGACCATGCCGTTAACCACATAAATAATTAGGTAGACTATGAGCTATCAAATTGAAGATCTTTGAGTCCTCTTTCCAACGCCACCGAGTTTGCTAAATTTCGAGCTCGGATGAAAGAGTTATTCCCGTTTGAGAGCAACCTCTCTAGTTAAGGAATTCCATCCATTTCAAGAAAGTGTATTTTGGTCTTTTTCCTACCCCACTAGGCCAAAAACGTTTTTCTCACTTAAATAGGAGTGTAACCCGATTGAGATCAATTTTCATTAGTCCTAAAACGCTTAGGGTTTTAGAGAGAAGTTTCAAGAGGGGAAAAGGTCAAGTTCCAAGAGTTCTTTCAAGAAACCGAGAGTTTCGCAAAGACCAAGTGTTATTTCAAGGTATGTAAGCGTCTCATAGTGTTGGGCATGTTCACCCACACGCCACACATGTAATACTTCCATGAATTCATTCTTGCATTAATTTGTATTGAGGTTCTTGATGAAGTTCTTGAGTTTTAGCTTCCATTCTTTAACAATGGAGGTTTTTGACTTCTTGAGGTAAGGATATTGTTAATGAGTGATATTTATTTGTAGATTTTGAGTGGGTGTTCGTCGATTTTATGTTGGGTTTGTTTATCAAAGTGAGTTTGGAGGAAATCATTCGATTCAAGATAAGTTAGGACTTGAAATTGATCAAGAAAATTCATCAAAATTCCTGAGCAGGGGCATGGGGCGGGGCACCATCATAGCGCCAGAACTATTGCGCCAGAGTTTGGGGACTGACGTGGCGCGCCCCAAACACTGGTTAGTAGTTTTGGGAGTTGTGCCCCGCACTACTCGGTATGCCTGTATTGCCAGGTCCCTTACCCTTCCGTCCTTCTCTCCGTGTGTGTTCCCTCGAATCGTACCTAAGTTGTCCTTTCGATATTCACTTTTAAATTATTCATTAATCCTTGAGAGATGATGCGTATCCTAATCACATCTCTGAATTTACATTTCAAATTTAAGTAAAGTTAAGAGGAAAGCTCAAGAGGTCTTTTTGAGTTAAAGTTGAGAATCCTTTCGCAATTAACTAAATATGTGAACAAAGTCTTGAGTAAATGAGTATAAGGGAACTAAGTATTCCCAAGTGTAACACTTTCACATTTTAAAATGAGAGAAACATCATTTTCTAAATGAGTTTATGAGGAGTTTCTGAGCAATACCTCTTTTAAGAGGATCTTTTGAGTAGTTACCTTAAATTGAAAAAGAGTTATGTCTTAAACAATTGAGCATGTGTTATATATTATTAGGAGTAGTATTGAGAACCGATATGGGGTTGAATTCAGAAAACTCAAAATTCTCATGAACCATATATGCTAACATGGGTAAAGGGTCATACTTTTCAAAATATTCCTTATTGCTTTGAAGTATAGCTTAGTGGATCCTCTTAGTTAATGTGTTCTATACCTTGGTAATGTATAGGACAATTATGGTAGCGTGGAGAGATAGTGTATCCTCACATAGCTCATAGTGATGGTTGTTGGTTAGAGAATCTCCCAATTAAGAGTTAAGAGTATGTTATTGTATTTTATACATTTTGAGTTGTTATCTACTGTTTTAAAAGCTTTAAATATTGTATATCTTATTAGCGCTTTCTGTCAGGACACAGACCATTGTGATTGACACCCACACTAACCCTCCACGGGGTGGGTTCTCCGTGGACAATGCCACCTTAAATCATTTTTTTAGTCTTCATCATTTACTCCCCTTTATTTTAGTAGGCGCTAGTCTTCTTCATCTGGCCGCATTGCATCAATATGGATCCAATAATCCATTGGGTGTACATTCAGAGATGGATAAAATTGCTTCTTACCCTGGAGAACCATTACTGCAATCCAACTAAAAAACTTAACAAAAATCTAGGCATTTAAAGATACGAAAATAGGTTTAAATGTCTAAAGAAAACTAGAAATCCCATAAACTCCAAAAGTTAACAAAACAACTACGAAACATATGCGGAAAACAACGCCTAGAACCTGAAAGTAAATGTACCAAAACTCTAGCAACGACAAGTCTAAAAAATAAAGGGTACAACCCAGAAAGCTAAAACATAATAAATATCTAAAGAACTAGTCTAAGTTCGAAGAGAATGGACTAAAGAGAATAAAAACTCATGGCAGCCTGGAAGGACTGGCTCACCATTGAATTCGATCTCGATCAGTGATCTCCTAAATGAGGTCTGCCATTAGCCGCCTAAAGATGCACTGTACTCAAAAAAGAAAGAGCAAGTGCAGTATAAATACACAACCACATTGTACTAGTGGGATCACGCGGCTACTCCCGTAAGTACAATATACAACAATCAATTACAACTTAGTAAACAATGATATACAAAATACACAGATCAATTATCATTCCAAGAGCAACATATAGTTCCCAATATCAATGACAATTAGACATTAATATATAACCACAATGGTCTTCTCATTGAACCCACACCCAAAATGTTAGTTTATCGGAACGTGACACGCGATCCAATATAGATGTGTTGGAACGTAACACCTGATCCTATATAGATGTGTTGGAACGTAACACCCAATCTGATATATATGTCAGAACATGACACCCGATCCAATATATGTGTCAAAACATGGCACCCGATCCAATATATGTGTCGGAACGTGACACCCGATCTAGTCAGCACAACCACAATCACAATCACGCTCATAATAAACAATGCTCATAGTCATACAATCAAGTAGTGGTTTCATGACATGTAATTATTCATCCACATATACCCATTTGCATTAGTTTCGATTCACATTTCGTTATTCACGTAAATCCATGCATACAACGAAGCAATTAACCGGCATATATCACATAAATATGAAATCAAACCATCACCTACCTCAAAATCAAGCTTGAATCCTCCTAAGATACTTGATCCTTCCCTTTCTAGATTCTTTCCGCTTGTTGTAGGTCAACAAACAATTAATATAACACATGGATCAATAATTAAGGTCTAATTTACCTAGATTATAACAAACCTAATAACCCAAGACCAAACCCATGATTCTAATATGCAGCTAGGGCTTTTTCCTACAATCAACTTTAGGCCAAAACCCTCCCCTAATGATAATCACCCATGAATCTAAGTTCTACGGAACACAAAATGGATTAGGGGAGTAAAATCCTTACCTTTAGCACCAAAAGTCGGGGAAAACTGTCAAGAACTCGTTATGGGTCCTTTCCTAACTCATAAGAATGAAGTTTGCAGAAAAATAAAGAAATTGGGGTTTTCCTCCAATTTAAGTCGCGACTGGCCCGCTACAATGTACCCAATCCCCCTACAGCGGCCCCACCCTGGAGGCTTACACGAAGATAGAACCTCAGAATTTGAGTTTCAAGCTCCTATTTCACAACCCACTTTCAAACCAGGACGTTTTAAAACTACCCCTTCTTGTCCAGATCAATTCCGAGAGTTGTGCTCGCCCGTATTCGATTTCATAAAATCGTACGTGCTCCTTAACATCTTCTCTATCCATTCGTGTCATCAAAATCATAAATAGATTCCCCTTCCATTACTAGATTTTTCTAAACCTTACGTGCCTCAGATTTCGCCTAAATCTGGACAAGGCTACAAATTTCCAAGTTACTACAAAAAGTTTTTCTGGACCCAATTCTTTCCCCGTTGGCTTTTCAATACCAACGAGAATAGGTCATTACAATAGATACCAATTTACCCATCACTCGTCCTCGAGTGACAAACTAGAAAAAATGGGCTAAAGTAAGATTAGAGTAGTACCTGAATCGTCGAACAACTGGGGATACTTGTCTCGCAGTCCTTCTCGGTTTCCCAAGTAGCTTCCTTAACTGGACGATGATTCCGTTGAACTTTCACGGACTTAATTTCATTGTTCCTCAGCTTCCGGACATCACAATCAAGAAATGCAATCAGTTCCTCCTCATACTGAAGGTCTTTGTCTCACAATACTGAGTCTCATTTTATGATGTAATCTTTGTCCCCATGATACTTCTTCAACATGGACAGATGAAACACTAGAGGAACTCAAGATAATATAGGGGTAAGGCCAATCTATAAGCCACTGGCCCTACATAGTCAAGAATCTCAAATGGTCTAATGTAGCGTGGACTAAGCTTACCCATCTTACCGAATCTAATTACCTCTTTATAGGTGACACTTTTAGAAGAACTTGTCAACCAGCCTGAAAATCCATGTCCCTGTAATGACCCTCTTGGTCATTTCTGTGTCTTGCCTTCTGTGTGTCATTTAGAGTGTTCCTATAGCGATCCCAAGTCATTTATGACTTGCTCGGACTGACAGTTCGGTCACTTGGTAGTTCGTTTGGTCTTGGAAGCCAATTCTGACGATTCCATCAGCTCCGGAAGGGTCATTTTAGGCTAGTAGCATGGTCGACATGACTCCCAAGGTTTTCAGTGTGAGTCGGTTCAATTAGGCGTTTTAACTTTAAGTTTAAGCCTAAGTTTGACTTTGGTCAACATTCTGAGTAAACGCGCTTGGATGAGAATTCCGTCAGTGCGGTTAGCTCCGAAATGTTGAGTTTGGTCTAGATTGACCCTTCTTTTGTGTCACGAGGTTTTCGATATCTTTTCGAGCTCTTTTGTAGGTTTTGACTTAAAATGACTTTTGGAAGTGGGATCCACTTTTTATCGAGATGAACTCCGATGTAAATTACGACTGCGCCGTTGAGTCCGAAATATCAAATTTGGTATGGTTGCATATCTCGTTTGCGAGCACGGGGTTCCGAACGAGATCGGAGCACCCCATCGGAGTTTTTAGTTGTTGAAAAAATTGTAGAAAATCTGCAATATAATGCAGATTTTCAGCAATAATTCCCAAAACTTAAACGCTCATAACTCACTCGTCTCTCATCCGATTTAGGCGATTCGAAGTACGGGAGCTTTGTATTTTCGGTGGCTTCACTGTAGGGTGTTCGAAAGTTGTTGGGTGCGCGTAGTTTGAGGTAATTTCATGATAAAAGCTGGCTGTAGTACCTTTTTCGAGTCTTTGTTTTTGGTATTTTTGTTTTGGTCATATCTCGCTCATTTTAGCTCGGTTATGGGTGATTCGAAGTCCCACATGTTGAGAATTGTTGTGACTTCGTCGTAGAGTATTCGAGGAGTGTTGGGCACCTTTCAATTCTCGTTTATTTCGAGTTTAGACTGCTGCTGTAGGGTTTCTTTTAGTGGATTAAAGTGTGATTTCTTGCTTGTTGGTTTTTGCTCTGTTTTGAGCCTCGGATAGTGTTCCATTTTGTAACACAAGTTTGGAGTTCTGTTTAGGGTCTCTTGACGGAGTCCAATTCAAATAGTTTGGTGCGGGTCCACGATTCCAATTTTGATTCCAAAATTGACCCGTCTCCGTTTGTTGTATTTTGGTGTCTAAATGACCCTAGTAACGTTGTGACTCTATTTTTGATTGCGTGGAAACGTTTCGAGACTGTTCGGAAAGAGATAGCTCTGGTAAAGTGATTTGGAGAGCGCGCGATCGGCCTTAAAGTAGGCTACGACTTCCTTTCTTTTAGATTGAGCTCAGTTGTGTAAAAGCAAGTCGATTGGAGTGAATTGGGGGTGGGTACAAGTTTACTACCTTACTTTGATTAGATACCTTATGTTAGGATCGATTGGCCACATTTCGGGTATAGTATCATGTTAACCGGCTTAGTAGAGTTGCATGCTTATGTGCTAAATGCTATTGTATGCTTGTATGCTATGTATTATATGCCTTTTTCATCCTTAACCGTAAGCATGATGTCCTTAGTCTAAGTTAGGCTAGCATTGCCTTAGACTTATGACCTGTGTGGGATGGATAGCCTTGACTTGCTGCGAATGTCGTTCAGATAAATTAGATCCTTGTAGACTGGAATAGCAGACTTGAGTCTGATAGTTTGAGCCTTAGATTAGGCGTTATCGCTACTTGCTGCACTTTTGTATCTTCTCCCTCTCATTCTTCGGTTCCGACGCATTCTCGAAGGTTTGGTGCATCACTCGAGGTGTGGGATGGAGATAGTATAGGCTTGGAGCCTTTTATGTGATATCTTAGAGTGGACGGCGTTCCACAGTGGTTGTTGTTAGATTGAATACTATTGGAGATACCATAACTCCCGGGGTCGTTCTTTCTAGCTGGGCTGGGAACGTATCGCGGGCTGGGTAGACTCGGTGATATTGGCAATCGCCCCCGCGCCTCTCTTTCTAGCTGGGCTGGGAGTGTGCTGCTGGCTGGTTGTCCCCGGGTCGCTCTTTCTGGCTGGGCTGGGAGCTGACTGCATGATAGGACGACTCGCGATATCTACCTTATTCACGGGTCCCTCTTTCTAGCTGGGCTGGGAGTGGACTGTTTGGTTGGGTGCCCCCTAGGGTCACTCTTTCTAGCTGGGCTGGGAGTGCACTGCTGGCTGGGTGGAGTCTGATGGATTATCTTAGTTACTTTGGGCTGGAAGCTCGATTTTCTTCTTTCTCAGTAGACTTAGCTTTTCCGTATACCTGTCGGGCTTATGGGGGTTCGTTCAGGTTTTATTTGAGCTTGTGCACAAGTGTACATTCTGGACTTATGGGGGTCCAGTTAGGTTTAGTTTAGTTGTACTTAGTTTGTTTTTGGTATGCTCATGTGCTTTCTTTTCTTTTCCGCTTTGACCTCTTTGTGTCTAGATTCTATATTTTCTTATTGTTATTACCCTTTTTGCTCAGTCGGCCTATGATGCCTACTGAGTACCTGCTGTGTTCGTATTCATAGTATGCTTTGCATCCATTTCATGATGCAGGTCCCAGTACCAGTTACCAGCAGTGATTAGTTCCCGAGGTAGACGCCGACCCCGAGGTCGAGAGATGGCCGCAACATCAGTCCAGGAGAGAGATGAGGATCCAGAGCCAGTAGCAGACCCTTCAGCGCTTCGTATACCAGATCAGCCGATGGGGCCGGGGCCAGCCCAGCTACCACCCGGACCAGTTCTGACCTCAGATCTCCAGGCCTCTATTGCTCAGCTCTTAGGTGTGCTTGGGGGATGCAGCAGCCACCCGCCCCCAGCTACACCAGCACTAGTACAACAGGATCAACCTGCTTTCAGGGCACCTCAGGTCCAGGTACCACCTGAGGGAGAGCAGCCCTTTGCAGCAGACAGACCTATGCCGCTTGAGGTCCATAAGATGCTTGGTGTGTTTCTCAGGTTGGCACCACCGAGGTTTTCTGGGGCTGTGGGTGAGGATGCCCACGAGTTTCTTACTACTTGTCGTGAGAGGCTTCGCACTTTAGGGCTTGTGGAGTCTAGAGGGGCCGACTTCATTGGTTAACAGCTAGATAGGCCAGGTAGGCAGTGGTGACACACATTTATTCAGACCAGGACAGTTGGATCTCCACCGGTATCATGGGATAAGTTTTCTAATGCCTTCTTGGCCAAGTTTATTCCTCGTAGCGTCAGAGACCGCCTCTGGGATCAGTTCTGCAGGTTGGAGCAGGGCTCCATGTCGGTGGCAGAGTACGAGACTAGGTTCCATGAGCTTTCCCGTTAGTCCGAGATGATATTACCTACAGAGGAGGAGAGAGTTAGGTGCTTTGTTTGTGGGTTGAGAATGCTGCTTCGTCTTGAGACCCAGTCCTTAGTTTCTGCGGGTCGATCTTTTTTAGACGTAGTTGACCATGCTAATACTATGGAGCATCTTTGTCGTTGCGTGTGTCGACCCCCGTGGGTGAGTCATTAGTAGTGAATCAGGTATTTCGATCTTGGTTAGTTACAATCTAGGGGTGTGACACCCGGGCTGACTTTTTATTGATTAACATGGTTAATTTCGATGTGATTCTGGGCATGGACTAGTTATCCCCTTATCACGCTGTTTTAGATTGCATTTCAAAAACTGTTACCTTAGCCCTTTCTGGTATTCTTTCGGTGGTGTGGCAGGGATCTCGTGGTAGCATAACAGTTGGGGTTATCTCTTTAATTTAGGCTAGGAGGCTAGTGGCTAGTGATTGCTTATCATATTTGGCCTATGTGCGTGATGTGAGTAGGGAGGTTTCTCCGGTTGAGTAAGTTCCTGTTGTTCGTGACTTCTTAGATGTGTTTCCTACTGACCTACCTGGCCTACCCCCAGAGCGTGATATTGATTTTCCAATTGAGCTTCAGCCAGGTACTCGGCCTATTTCTATTCCGCTATATCGGATGGCTCCTGCAGAGCTTAAGGAGCTCAGTGTTCAGCTTAAAAATCACTTGGGTAAGGGATTTATCAGACCTAGTGTATCACCTTGGGGCACTCCCGTTCTTTTTGTTAAGAAGAAGGACGGTACTATGCACATGTTCATTGACTATAGACAGTTGAATAAGGTGACAGTAAATAATCGAAATCCTCTAACTAGGATTGATGACCTATTTGACCAACTACAGGGAGCTTCAGTGTTCTTTAAGATTGATTTGAGGTCCGGTTACCAACCGTTGAGTATTAGGGCAGCGGACATCCCTAAGACTGCATTTAGGACCGTTATGGCCATTATGAGTTCTTGGTGATGTCATTTGGGTTGACTAATGCCCCTGCCGCCTTTATTGACTTGATGACGCGTGTGATCAGACCTTATGTTGATTCCTTTGTCATAGCCTTCATTGATGACATTTTGATATACTCGCGGAGTAGGGGTGATCATGAGCAGCATTTGAGAGTTGTGCTCCAGAGTTTGAGAGATCAGCGGCTTTATGCCAAAATCTCAAAGTGCCAATTTTTGTTAGACTCTGTAGCGTTCTTGGGGCATGTTGTATCCAAGGAGGGCATTATAGTAGATTCGGCGAAGATTGAGGCCATTCGTGATTGGGCTAGGCCCACCTCAGTTACTGAGATTCGGAGCTTTGTCGGACTAGCAGGCTACTACAGAGGATTTGTGGACGGTTTCTCTACCTTGGCAGCACCTCTGACCCGGTTGACTCGTGTTGATGTTCCCTTTGTTTGGTCAGAGGAGTGTGAGGTGAGCTTTTTGAGGCTCAAG